>JAAEAF010000963.1:0-142951 GCA_011037195.1 Triatoma infestans
GCAACTGAGCAGAAGAAAAAGCTTAGTGGAAGATACAGGCAAAGGCGTGCGAAGAGGATGAGATCTGCTCAACCTGCATCTGCACCAGCTGAGGATATACCTATTGGGGCTCAAAAAAGATCCAGAACCCCGGGGGACACGCCGCCTGGAATCCAGCCGGCAGGTAAAAAGCCCAAGATAACGGAGGCGGAGAGAAAGCTGTTTCTGGCCAGGCGGAGAGAAAGCTGTTTCTGGCCATAACCAGCAGCGATCCCTCCGGGCCTCTCTCTGAAGATGACGCTTCTGTCATCAGAAGGGGGATGCTCGCCATCGTTAGGAAAGCCATACAGGAACAGTCATGCAGACTGAAATTTATTCAGTCGGGCATGGTCTCTGAGGGCTGGTTTCTTCTGGCCTGCTTTGATCAGGCAACATTTGACTGGGTGTTGGAGAACGTTAAGCCTGGTTGGGAGGGAAGGCACTTCAAGCTTATGAAGGCGTCTGAGGTCCCTACTATGGCTAGGATCTCTATGTTTATTCCAGAGGGCAAGCATACCAGCGAACAAGTGCTGAAAGGTCTTGCCTTCCAAAATAATTTGGACGTAAGCCGATGGAGGAACGTGTATCGACAACAAGTCGAGAAAGGGTATCCTTGGCTTACAGGATTGATGATGCTTCTGTCCAGGCGTTGAAGGAAGTTGACTTCCGTCTTTTCGTTGAGATGGGCAGGCTCTTCATCAGGTTGAAGAAGGAAGATGAGGATGCTCCTACCACTTCTTCTGAGGCAATGGAGCAGGATACAGGTAGGGCTGACCAAGATGGCAGCAAATAAGGTAGGTGGTGATTATTATTATCATTATTATTACTATTATTATTGTTGTTATTATTATTGTTTTGTTTTTCACCTATCTGTTTCCTACCCGTGCTTTAATAGGATCTAACTCTTCCGATGTTGACTTGTGATTATGGCGGTTGACAGGGTATAGATGATACAAATTAACTTGCAGCATAGCAAAGATGCAACGGCTAACTTATGCCGCTGTATTGCTAAGTTGCATACATATTTTATTCTAATACAAGAACCTTATGCCTTTAAAGGTTTGGTTCGAGGACTGAGTGTGGTTGATGGCAGACTGTTCGTGGCGGATGGCGGGAACATTCCTAGGGCATGTATTTTTGCCAGTCGGGGTGTCGACGCTGTCCTGCTTCGACAGTTCTGCTGTCGGAACTTGGTGGCGGTGAGGGTTGGTCTGGGGGTTGGTGGGCGTCGTCGCGACGTAGTTGTGGCTTCGGCTTACTTCCCCTATGATTGCCCCTCTCCTCCTCCTCAGGAGTTCATGGGTTTGGTTCAGTATTCGGAGACCAATGACATACCTATTATAATAGGGTGTGACGCGAATGCGCATCATGTCGTCTGGGGTAGCAGCGACACCAATGGTAGGGGTCGCGCTCTCATGGATTTCCTGGTGGGCACGCGATTAGAGGTCCTGAATAGGGGTACTGAACCCACTTTTTTTACTAGGATTAGAAGACAGGTTATTGATATTTCCCTTGCTTCTAGGAATTTTAGTGGTCTGATTAAAGATTGGAGGGTGAGTCCTGAGGCTTCAATCTCCGATCACAGGATGATTAGGTTTAGTCTGGGGATTGATCCAATTACCCTGGCTAGTTATAGGAATCCTAGGAGGGCGGATTGGGGTTTATATTCTAGAATTATTGAAGATAAACTGACTATCCAATCAGAAGCCCCTGATGGTATAGAGGAATTGGAAAGGGAGGCTGGTATTCTTCATGAACATATCAGATCCTCATTCGAGGAGTCTTGTCCTCCCAAGGTGGTTAAGGGTAGTAAGAACCCCTGGTGGTCCTCTTCGTTGGAAAAACTAAGGAGACAGGTAAGGGGCTCATACAGGAAGGCTGTCCTTGCTGATTCTTCGGAATCATGGGATAGTTATAACAGTATTAAAAGAGCATATAAATATGCTCTGAGGAGAGCCAAGAGCAATTCCTGGAGATCCTTCTGTGAGGATATAAATTCGTTCCAGGAATCATCTAGATTGGTACGGATTCTTAATAAGGATAGGGACAGTCAGTTAGGTACCCTACGATACCCTGATGGTTCCTTTACAGGGGGGGAAGGGGAGACACTGCAGCTTTTGCTTGATACTCACTTCCCGGATAATATTGGTTTGAATGCTGCTTCGTCTTTGGTGTGTGGAAGGAGATGGAACCTTGAAGATGTATCCACCTTAGATGGGGTAGTCACACAGGATAGAGTCAGTTGGGCAGTACAAAGTTTCTCACCTTTCAAGTCACCTGGACCGGACGGGATTTATCCTTGTCTGTTGCAAAAGGGTGGGGACCTGCTGACGAAGGTATTGTTAAGATTGTTAAAGGATGTTTGATGTTTGGTTATGTACCAACATTATGGAGAGAAGTAAGGGTAGTCTTTATTCCCAAGCCGGGAAGAAATGACTACTCTGACCCCAAGGCATTTAGACCCATTAGTCTTATGTCTTTCTTCTTGAAAACTTTGGAAAGGTTGGTGGATAGGTATATTACTGATGGCCCATTAAGGGATCATCCACACCATCCTAACCAACATGCTTATATTGTGGGTAAGTCGACAGAGACTGCATTGCATTGTCTCGTCGGTAGGATAGAATCTGCTTTGGAAATAAAAGAATATGCCCTAGGGTGTTTCTTTGATGTTGAGGGGGCATTTGACAGAGTATCGTTTGATGCTCTCGAAGATGCCTTGGTTCGAAAAGGTATACATCCTGTCTTAATCAATTGGATAGGTGTCTATCTTAGGAGTAGGGTTATACAGGCATCCCTTGGCGGGCGCACCGTGATAGTAAAAGCGGGAAGAGGGTGCCCTCAAGGGGGTTGTCTCTCACCAAAGTTGTGGTGCGTCGTCATGGATGACCTTTTGGTTAGGCTGAACTCATCGGGATTTTATGTGCAAGCATATGCCGATGATGGTGTCATTTTATTGTTAGGGCGCTGTTTGTCCACTATTTCGGACCTAATGCAAAGCGCCCTTAATATGGTATATTGTTGGGCATAGGATAAGGGTCTTTCCATTAATCCTATGAAGACCCAGGCAATTCTATTCACTCATAGAAGTAAGATAGTAGGTTTTACACCTCCTAGGTTGTTAGGTACTTCCATACAGGTTAGCAAATCAGTGAAGTTCCTTGGGGTAGTTCTCGACAGTAAATTGAACTGGTCGGAGCATGTTAAGACACAACATCAAAAGGCGATAATCTCCTTTTGGCAATGTCGAGGAGTTGTTGTAAGAATTGGGGAATCACTCCCAAGATGATGTTCTGGATTTATTGCATGGTCATTAAACCTAGATTGGTATATGCGGCTTTGGTGTGGTGGCGTCGCATTGAAACACGATCCGCTAGGCAGCTGTTGGAAGAAGTCCAACGCTTAGCTTGTCTGGCGGTGACTGGAGCGTTTCGGACTACACCGACCGCATCTATGGAGACTTTGTTAGGGATTCCACCTCTCTTTGTGGAGGTGAAAAACCAGGCAATGAAAGCCTGTTATAGAATTAAACAGGCATGTTTTTGGCATGGTAAGCGATATGGTCATTCTACCATTTATCGTGAGATGCTTTTAAGGATTCCCATTACAGGTTTTCCTTCTGATAGGAATCTGAAAACTTTTGTCTTTGGTCATTCCTACAGGGTTAGGTTGCCTTCTAGGGAAGATTGGTTAACCCTGGGTCCGTCTGACGGTTCCAGGATGGATGGTAGGTCTGGGGCTGCCGTCTATTTTGAGACGGGAGATCATTTGGTAGCGCCTCTTGGTGAGTGGGCCACCGTCTTCCAGGCTGAGGTTTATGCAATTCTTTGCTGTATTTTGGATGAGAGGGTGCGTAACACTAATTTAAAGGGTGTTTGTATCTGCTCGGATAGCCAGGCTGCGTTGAAGGCGCTTAATTCATGTGTCTTCACTTCCAGATTGGTGTTGGAATGTTCTAGAAGACTGGAAGATCTTTCTTTATTACAGGATGTGCTTCTGGTCTGGGTTCCAGGTCATATGGGAATTTTTGGGAATGAGGAGGTGGATAGGTTTGCCAAATTAGGTGCCTCTCTCCCTTTCATTGGTCCAGAGCCTGCTGTTGGTGTGTCTTCTGACCCATGTTTGTCGGGCTTTCAGACGTGGATGACCTCACAGCACTCATCCTTATGGATGAGTGCAGTGGGTTGTCGGCAGTCTAAAATGCTCAGTGGGGGCCCGGACGGAGCTTTGAGCAGTGGGGTCCGATGTCTTTCACGGACCTCCCTCAGGTATCTGGTTGGATTCCTCACTGGGCATTGTGGTTTAAGGAGGCATCTCTATGTAATGGGACTTGTGCCTGACCCCTTTTGTAGAGTTTGTGAAACTGAGGAAGAAACACCCATGCATCTGATGACGAATTGTTTGGGTTGTGAGGAGATCAGGTTTAGGAACTTCGGCCGGAATAGGATATCGGTAGAGGATCTTAAGCTGTGTCCTTTTAAGGTTTTGGTCCGATTTGTTCGGTCTGTTGTGAAACTTAGATGGTTGAATCCTGGGCCTGGATTTGTATTCTAGTCCCAGTGGTTGTTATTCTTTAGGGGTAGCTATATGGGCCCTGGGGGGCTTTGGGTAGCGTAGGGTTTTGCCCTCCCCTTTCGCGAATAATAATAATAATAATAATTCTATGCAGGTGGTAATATTATGCAGGTGGTAATAACCATAATATTGTATTGAAGTGGTACTTTAGAGGAAAGTATAAACGTTATTGTTTTCCCAGAATCCCCGGAAATCTTCTTCCCTGGTAAATGCCTGTCAACTAAAAGTGATAAGTATATTTATATGTAAACAGTGAACGCTGTTTAAAGTTGTCAGTTGTGTGATTCTCAATCTTCATCAATAAGTAATATGCTGCTATCAAAACAGTATAACTTTAAATTGACTGTTTCTTTTTGCTGAGATAGAAAGGATCCAACAAGTTTTACTATTTAATTCTCCAAAACACATTGGCCATGACCCATATACGTAATTGTCCAATGTGTGCAGTTTAACCTCAATAGGAAATCTATAACCTTGATAGAATTAAAAGAAGTGTATTAAAGGAACTAATAGAAAGATTTGTGAGTGTTTCACGCCAGATGTTGTTTTTCATACATAGGGCCCCCCAAATTATCTATTTCCTTCTGGTGAAAATTCAATTTTCTAAATTTAACATAATCGCAGCGGTCGCTTTTTACAGTGGTTGGAGTATAAAAATTTAATAAATATGATCTAATTAAACCAGATTTCCATAAATTATTTATGGATTCATCCCATTTTTCATTTCACAGTTGATGGGCTGCCACATGGCATCCAGCCCATCCACCAGAACGACAACAATTGCCCACTATGGGCTTCACTTTCTGTCGTCGTTTAAAATTGTAAATATTCATTGGGTTAGTGCGAGCAAGTGGAGGTTTTTAGCATTTTCATTAGCATTCTTCCATACTTGAAAATATAGTAATTATTCATATCTGTACTCATGCCAGCTTATGTAAAGAGAGTGGGGCGGGAGACTTTATTAACTTCTCATTTTAATTAACTTAATAATTTCTTTCGTCTTTTTTGTGGAGAAGGGGCGAGGTTAGGTGTTTTTTTTTCTTCAAAGAGCGATTCAATTTAATTTTGTCCTCATTATTATTTTAAAATTAATTTCGATTAAACTGTAGTATTTAGTCTTCCATTTTTGCTTTCTCTTACTCCTGGTAAGGATTGTGCCAAACTTTCGAAATAGGATTTTCGCGGAAACACATATTTTGAAGCCCCTTGAGTACGGGAAAAATGTTTTAAGCGAATGGTTTGTGTGTGCGTCTCTAAAAGGAAAAATCGCAGGAAGCTCAAACCTTATATTCCATCTAAGTCCTGACGCAAAAGTTTTGGGCGAAATCTATCAATCGAAAGTATAACTTTAGATTCTTTTGGGGATATGGCTTTGCAATCTGAAAGATCTATTGTGCCCACCAGAAACTATTCAGTGAACTGCCGGCCTCCTGGCCCATCAGTAGGCAGTACGCTGTAGAGTCTCCAAGAAAGAGAAAATCTAAGAGCAGCACTGTTGGATTTTAACTAGGAACGCCCGCGTTGAAGTCCAGCGTGCTGTCATTGAGCTTATCCACCCTAAGTGCGACTTTTACCTAATCGTTTTTTCAGGTTTTGTTTGATTTTCTCGAAAATGGCTCCAACGGTTTTCTTTAAAATTCGGATACTACCCACCCGCATAAATGTCTGTCACTTTTATTTAAAACATTTTTTCCAAAAAAAAAATATTTTAGATAGTTGTGCGGAATTCGTGGCGTTAAATTTCAAATATATGAAGTTAAAAACACTTCATGAGTTTCCGGGTTGAGACCGCGTCACTGGTTTGGTATAAACCGTCGTTTGGCCCATATTGCAATGAGCCTCTTCAGGACCGTTACACCTTAAGAGCTAATAGAACTAATGGAATGATTTGCTCCAAGGTGCAACGCGACCCTGGAGAGGCTCATTGCAATAAGGCGATCGGTTTCTAGCAAATCCCTGACGCGGTATCAACCCGGAAACTGAAATGTTTGAAAAAAATGGCCGCGGAAACCTAAAAGATTATATGAGATTAATTCTATATTATTGGCATGCCCTTCACTTCCCTACCTGCTAGGGTTGGTAGATTGTCTTTACAAAGTAATATGTAAAATTTGAAATGTAAAGAAAATTAGTCATTTTATATATAACTGTTTTAACAGGACTAAGAGAAAGTCGTGTGACTGTTTCACATCAGTTTTTTTTCTTGTTACTGAGCGGGATAAAGTGGAAAAACTGTGATGAAGTTTATGAGATCTACAGTTAAGACAATCGAAATTTATTGAGCTGATCTAATAATTGAGTATGTAGCTTAGCCAATAGCTGACTAAAAAAAAAAAAAATTATGTGCCCACCGAAATGAAAAATGTTGAAATTGGGATTTTCTCATTTTTCCATGTTATTTTCTCTTACAGCCTTTCTTAACTTTCCAATGATATAAATTCTTTTCAGACTCAAAATTTTTATAATAAATCCAATTGTTTCTAAGGTACACAGGTGGCACAACAGCACAATTATCATATTGCATGGTACTTTAATGGAGAAATCATTTTATTCTGTCAGAATTTCTTAAGTGGAAAATAATTTGTTCAAATCTAATATTAGCGTCAAATTTTCTTTTACACAAATTTGAGAAAATGTAAAAATAAAAATTAAAAAAATTAAAACTTAATATTTCGTTTATGAATCGCCAAAAAAATTATTACATGGGAAGTTTAAGATAAAAAACAAATTTCCACTTTATTCACTGATTTATTTTTATTTACTTTCTCTTACTTCTGTAAGAGAAAGTATTGCAAATATATCAAATTTCGTCTGAAGTCCCAGACGCCTCTTTTATCTTTTCTAGCCACCTCTGAACAACTAGAGATCTGGTTATCTGAAATGGGATACAAGGGAACTTCCTGAATTTTAACAATCAAGAGGTCTTCATATTCCCAGGAAAATCTCTTGCCATCAGTCTAGATCTGAATAAAATGTGAGTCTAGATCTGAACAAACAGATTCTGGAGATCTACTTTCTTTTTGTCTTGATCGCCACCTTTACAGACAGGACCATAAATTTTCCGCAAAACCTTTCTTTTCTAGATTCTCAGAACATTCAAGTTCTGATTTTCTGTTAACACCCTCATTCGCTACCACAGCATACTATGGGTCTTTTTTTCTTTTTTCTTTTTTAATTTAAGGCACGTCAACATATGTGGTCACTGCCGCCCGGAGCCTTCTCAGTGCATTGCCGGCAACCGGACAGGGTTCTCTCGTTACAGTCAACACTGTCCATCACCGGACAGTGAGCTGTAGTCTCGTAGGAAGAAATATTCTAAGGGTAGCACGGCTGGACTCGAACCCGGGACCTCCGCTAACCGAGTATAGTACGCTAACCACTATTCCCTTCCCTGCTATTCGTCTTAATATAGTTTTTACATAAGCATCTTGGCTTGTCTTGACAGAGTTGAAAATCTTTTTGTTTTGGTCAAAGCGAACGCACATCTGTTTCCAGCCGCTATTCTAGCTTTTGCTATTCTAATTGCTGTCAGCAAGACTCCCAGCTATTTGAAATTCTGATACGATTTAAATTCGTGCCCTGCAAGCTAAACTTGATCATCAAATATGATCATCTCAGTCTTGTTAAATATAGTTTTTTGTTCGTTAACATAAGTCCAATTTTCTTAGCTCCTGCAAAGCACCGGTTAAAGCCACCTTTGTACGCGCAGTTAGCACATTTGTGTAGGCTTCGAGTAAGATGCTGCTTCAGTCAGTTATATAGCCTTCTAATTTTTAATGTCTTTAGAATAAATTCCAAAAATCTTTAAAATGTCCTAAAATATTAGCTTAAATTTGAGCAATATTTAAACAAAATACATAAAAAACCTAATATTAAAACCTCATTAATTTGTTATCTCCAATCTCTCACACTACTGTTTGAAAATATTCTACACATTATTAAATAATTAAATGGTGTATTAATTATCGAGTAATTTATAAACAGCTTTAATTAAAGTTAATGAAAGTTTGGAAATTTCATTAAACTGTGAAGAAAATTATATACTGACCATGGAATCAATAAAAAACTGATCATATTATAAGCAAATATTAACATTAATAGAACTGTGTAAGATATAATAATAACTATGATTTATGGTGGCGATGATGTTTGACATGTTCTAAATTGATAATTTATTCTGTTGACCCGGTTCAATCAATTATGTTAAATATACAAATTTTATTTGTTATTGATTTATTTACCATCAAATTACTAAGAACTGTTCAAAATACAAGTATTCGATAATTTGAAAGTGGAAAACTAATACACTCTACAGTTTAAGAAACTTAATTTGGCTGCAGTACCTAGGATCGGGACCTACTCCATGTTTCAATCTTAATTTTAATTTAAAACAATCTGAGTTTGGAAATGGTATGGGAATTTCTCGCAACCTCTATGACCTGAGAACGAAGGACATAGGGAGCCTTTTTTGGACAAGTGACCTTTTTCGGAGAGCGTGGAAACCAAGAATAAATCAAGAGAGTACTACTCTGGAGAATGGAGAACCCTCCCAGGACATGTATAGGCTTTGTCTAGGTAGTTCCGATCGGAAAAGTTTATTAAGGGGGTGGGGTGTTAACGAGAAATTATAGACTCAAAGGGTAACTGTAAAACCGATAGAACCTGCAGAGTCTGCGGTTTCATGGTCGCAATGCACTACACCCTTTGGTCGCCATGCACTCTACACCCTTTAAAATGAAATAAAATAAAAACCTTAATATACAGAAAATATTTTAATTAAGAACATAATTAAAATGATCTGTCAACTGAGAGCAACTGGCATATATGTAAGGAGTACCTGTGCCATATAGGTGTAGAGCGTTCTCCTAATTGTGCATTATGTTGGAAATTTGGAGCACATAATTACGATATGCCACATTTCAACAAGTCAGCAAGGAATGTGTTTTATTCAGTAGGGTTGGTGCTATAATTAAAACTGCGTTTAATTAAAAAGTCATTTTAGAAATACATAACATTAGAATGGGCAAACTATTGTGAAATACTGAAATGAAACAGGCTTGCGAATATAATGGGTATATATTGAGAATGTAAACTTAAATTAATTTAGCTTAAAATTACTTATAAACAGATGTTTTTAATTTTGGTTTAAGTGAAAAAAAGTCGAGTACTCATTCTAGTCCACCAAGTACATGGATCATTACTAGACAGATTATCTGGCCGTATGGCAAACAATGTAATAACAAAAAAAAAAAAAACTTTACCACAGTACAGCGCCACTGAAATGCACTTCTGTCATGTTCTAAGTGACACCAGCATTCCAAATGTTCCGACTCAGTTTTAAATAAAAAACTATGCCCAATTCTCTATGATAAAAAGCCTAGATTTCTCAGATCCAATTTTGCAGTTTTGATACAGTTATTAATGTCTTAAAGAGTCTCGAAATGGAAATAAATAAAAATACAGTTACCCTCCTACAGTTCCGTACATGTTCATCAATACTTCTTACTATGGTGACGTATACACTCGTATATACATATATATATAGATGTTGAGTAACAAGTGTTATATCTGTCGATTTCCAAAAATCTTCTGAAAAATTTAGGTATCTAATCTGTAAAAAGTCACAATTAGGGTGACCCAATTTGTACTTCTTTTTACGCCTAATGAGAGTAACTATCGCGATCATGTCAGATCTTCGAAATTGTGATTTCACCGGAACTACAACTTTTGGGGTCCCTCAATATGAAAAAATATTTTTATCGAATGGCCTGTATGTATGTGCATATGTGTGTGTGTGTTTTGTTTGGGGGGGGGTTAACAGAATATCCCAAAAACAAAGAGTCACAAGAATCTCAAATTTGGTATTCCGTTTAGGTATTATCACCGGAGCAGACATGAAAACTTCGGGCAAAGTCTATCAACCGGAAGTGTGACTTTATTTAATGGTTTTTACAGTTTTTCATGATTTTTCTCAAAAACTGCCACAACGATTTTCTTTAAACATCGTATAAATAAATACCATATACCATCGTACCATCGTATAAGTACCATATAAATACCTTATACCTTTAAATATCATATAAATACCTTTCACTTTTAATTGAGACGTTACCTGGGAAAACTGATTTTTTGGGAGTTCTGGGGGACAGTATGCTTTCCTTTAAAGTACCACTCCAGTATAATACATGGTTTTACCACCTATAGAATATTAATAAACATTAGAAGGATTGATGGAATTCCAAACTTGAAGAAAATGGATAACCAGAACTGAGATTTTGCTGAATGGGATTTTGAGTTTTTGGACTTTTCTCGAAAACGGTTAGAATGCTTTCTTGAAAGTTGGAACGGTTGTTGCATAGATAAATACGTATATCTTTATTTGAAACATTTTTCTGAAAAAATTGATTTCCGGCAGGTATTGTAGTTTTGTTAGTTTAAATTTAAATTTGAACAGACTTGGTTGGTTTTGACAAATAATGCTCCACATATCGCCGCTCAGGTATACCAGTAATATCCCCACCAACCATTTGGCCAGCCCAACTAAACTTTGTATCATCAGAGACATTTTCCGTGGTAGGCTGCTTCATTTTGTGGTCATCGACCGGTTTCGGGCGTTCGCCCATCTTCAGGATGCATTTGTCAGACAGTGTGATAACACAGACTTGTACAGAGCAAATTCAGTTTATACTCTCAGTGTAAGTTTAGTTTAGTTTAGTTTAAGTTCGTAACACAGTGCAAGTCTGTATTGTCACACTGTCTGACAAACGCATCCTGAAGCTAGGCGAAAGCACGAACTGGTCGATGACTACAAAATGAAGCAGCCTACCACGGAAAATGTCTCTGACGCTTTCCAGCTCTGCGGAACCAACCACCACAATAAACTTTGTAACCTGCAATTTTAATGAAAATTTCTTGAATCAATTGTATTAATTAGAGTAAGAGAAACTTCTGTGAATGATTCACACCAGAATTTTTTTCACACTTGAATCACTTGTAACGCATTAATGTATCTCATTGTTAGTGTAAGATTTAACCAATATTTCTCCACTCGGTTTAGGCAAACTTTCATGAACTATATGCTATTTATCATTTTCAGTAATTAGGCTGAGTACTCATCGACAAGTGAGGGTAAAAAATATATTAGATTTGCTTATTAATGGTATACCCCCAGGAATTCCGCCCCTCCATGTAACATTCAAGGATGACATTTTACGGCTCTTGCTGTATAATAATTGTCCGATCAGGGACTACAATAATTTTAGCCATAAAGTTATAATTATGGCTGTCTATTAATAATATCTATGAGTTGAATAGTATTTATTATTTTATAATTAATTCCCAGGGCTTCGTGTTGTTAAATTAATTAGTATAATTACAAATGTTTCTCTACTTTAAAGTTGAAAGTTTATTTTAATTTATTAACTTTTATTTAGAACACCTGCTTTTATGCTTATTTATTATGATTATATTATTACTTTTAATTATATGTAAATTTGATTTAAATATATGTGTAGGAAGAGATTCATTATTTTACATATAATAAATTGTTCTCTCTTATTTCAGTTTTGTAATATTAAGATAATCTATAAATATTAACATAGACTATGTTAATATTAAAAGTAATATTAACATAGTCTATAAAACTTCAACTGGAAAATTCAGGAAACCTCCAATATTGTCAACAATTAAAAAAGGAAATCAGTTTACGACTACACTGGAAGAAACTGTGCATGAATTGATGAAAGAATTTTTTCCGCCAGACCGCCAGGCAGATGATACACTATATCAGAAAAAACTCAGAATGAGAATGTATCAAGATATTGATACTTTAAATGACAAGGACTTCACAGAGTTTGAAGTTGAAAGAGCGATAAAGAAATTTAACCCAAAAAAGACACCTGGACTTGATGGAATGAATAGTAATATTCTGTATCAAGTGTTCATTGCTTATCCCAAGTACATAACCGCAATGTATAATGAATGTTTTAAAAGAGGCGTTTTTCCAGGGCAATGGAAACAAGCACTGATAAAGATTATTCCAAAAACTGGGAAAATACATGCAGAGAATTCTGGAAGTTATAGGCCAATAAGCTTATTACCAATAGGAGGAAAGGTACTTGAGAGACTCTTAATTGAAAGGATAATGTGTTACATAAACAGAGGTAATTTACTTAATGAACTTCAATTTGGATTTAAGCCACAGAAAAGCACAAGGGATGCAATATTAACAGCAAAGGACCGTAACAAAAGGATGTCCTCAGGGCTCGGCCTGCGATCCTGGATTCTGGACAATTTTTTTTTATTCTCTGCTGAAAATTAAACTACCAGAGAATTGTCTAACAATAGCGTTTGCTGATGATTATTTGCTTTTAATACATGCTAAAGACCTTTTAGATCTTCAAGTTACTGCCAATAAAGCATTATTCGAAATCAATCAATGGGCTGAATGCAGGAAAATAAAGTTTAATCAAAATAAATCTAAGGTCTTCATATTCATAAGAAAAACCGTGTTAGAGAACTTTCCATATTTCTGAACGGGGATAAATTAGAAATTGTATCAGAAATGAAATATTTAGGGATCACGTTTGATTGTAGATTGAATTGGAAAGCTCATATTAGATACGTAACAAACAGAAGTCTACAATTAGTGAATGCTTTGGCAAAATCTGCCAGAACATATTGGGGATTGCGGCATGAGGCCTTGAGTGTAATATACACTGGGGCATTTCTACCCACCATCACATACTGCGCTCCAGTTTGGGAAGAAGCTCTAAGAATTAAATCAAATAGATTACTATTACGTAGAACACAAAGATTATTTGCACTCAGAATAGTCAAAGGCCACCGAACAATATCTTTCGATGCAGTATGCGTCTTAGCTAATATTATTCCCATTGACTTAAAAATTAACCACATCTGTTTCCTCTATTTTTTAACACATGGGATGCAAAGATGTCATTTACTAAAAGGAGAATATGATAAAAGGTCGATTACAGAGATTGGATTCATCCAAGTGATGTATCCGTAATATTTAGTCTACCTTATGAGTCTCTGGATGTTGAAGAAGCACGCTACAGGATATTTACAGATGGTAGCAAGAGTGGTGAAGGAGTAGGCAGTGCTATTGTAGTCTATAAGAATAAGCATAAAATTTATTCGAATAAATATCGATTAGACAAATTCTGTAGCAATAATCAAGCTGAAGAACTCGCAATCCTTAAGGCACGCGAGTGGTTTAAAGAGAACCGAATCCATTGCCAAGATAGCTTCAAGAAAGTAGCAGTTATGACTGACAGTAGAGTTGCAATTGATTCTATTAAAAATTACGACAATCATAGCAGGATCTGCGAGGAAGCAAGGAAAGAAATAAGTAGTTTGAAGGATACAGGGAAGGAAGTGATTCTGGTATGGGTTAAAGCCCACGTGGGCCTGGAGGGCAATGAAGAAGCGGATCGATTAGCAAAGGAGGCTGCTAAGGATAATGATCTACCTATCCTTTATTCCCGGTACCCTAAATCCGAAATCGCTCATATCTTGCTTGAAAAAAGTGTAGCAGAATGGGATCAACAATGGCAGAGTACTCTTAATGGAGCAGAAACAAAACTATTTTTTCCACATGTGCAAAGCAGAATAAAGTTAAGACTGCCACTCACTCATACCTTAACAAATTTTCTCTGGGCATGGTCCCAATATGAAATATTTACATAGGTTTCACCTGGCTCTAGCACCCTATTGTCCTTGCCAGGACACTGTTATCCAGGATGTACATCATCTTATATTTGACTGTCCATTACTGGAGAGAAGTAGAGCCCAATTAGTCCGGCATATTACGCTACAAGGGGAAAGTTGGCCGATCCCAAGAAGCAAATTTATAGAAGAGCATAACATTGAAATATTTAGTAAATTTGTAAATAACATCAATTTAGTACAATTAAATAATCTTTAAACTTTCCATCTTATCTGCACATATTGTCATTGTTCATTTCTTCATATTGTTTATAAAATCATTACTCACATATTATAACTGTTTTACTCACATACTCACACATACTGTTACTGTTTTTAGTTGAAATTTGTCATCTGAAATTATTGAATTTTCTTTTGTATCTGTGTACATATTTATTTGAGTTAAAGTTTATATTAATGTACTTTATTACATGTAATACCGAAGGTGTGGTGCATGTAGGAAATAAACTCCCCAATGGTAGGGTTACTACCAAAGGGGAAAAAAATTGTATTATTTGACAAAAATGGTAATTTATTTTTTTGCACGGATCAACTACTGCTACAAAACCTTGTATGATTGTAAAGCAAAGTAAATAAATAAAGTGATAAATAAATATTGAAATGGATGATAGAGACCCGTACATTTTATTGAAGTGGCACTTTACTGGAAGTCTGATTGTTGCAGTTCGGTGCTTACATATATCTATTTATCCTAGACAAATTTTTCAATTATAAGTGATACGTCTTTTGATACGCCGATATTTTGAAGAAAAATCCCGGGAACGTTTTCTCTTAAAAGAAACGAGAAATCAGCTGTTATCTAGATGAACAGCCTCATTAATTGAAGAGCTGTTTAAAAGGGAAAGTTGAAAAAAAAAATGGAAAAAGCTGCTCTCTATAAGACTAGACAGTGTTGGTCATACAAAGTAATCGATATAAATGTCAAGCCTGCCTTCTGCACAAAACCTTCAACTACGCCCCCTATCAGTTAAGAACCCCTTTACTTACTATAGTGACGGTCGGTCTCTTCTGATGCCCTACTGTAAAAAAAAAAGGCAAAAAAAGACCACGTTGTATAAACTTGAATTTATGACCCGTAAATTTTGATGTATTTTAAAGATGTTTTAAGCATGGAAGGGGAAAAGACATCCCTCTTCCTCAAATAATTCGTCATTACTTCCTGCTGTTTAGGCAATATATTTCCTTGACTAGATTATATTTGAATGTATGTTGTTAAAACTTTATTATTACTTTCTCTTCTGCTTAAGAACGTAATGCGATTGTGGCAATTATAGAAATTGGTATTTTCACCAATGCATGTTTTCAAATCGCCCCCGATTACAAAGAAAGTGCTTTCAGCGAATATTGTAACTTTGTGTATATTGTATATATACACATTGTATATATATATCTTTCAGTGAATATTGTATATATCTGTGGTTGTGAGCAAATTATTTCAAAAAATGGAAATATCGTAAGGAGCTCAATTTTTCCTTACTTATATTTTTCCTTCAATTATTTCTGTTGAGGGCTGCTGCCCGTGTATATCTGAATAAATAAATAAATAATAATTTGATATTCCATACCTCCACGCCATCCCACCCATGTCGAAGTATCGATCAAAATTGGTTAACTGGTTGTACAACCTTTACTGAATGAGTTTCTTTATTTAAAGTTCATATTCATAGAATATGAAGCTCTATCATTTTTTTTATTTGAAACATTTTCGCAGGAAATTCGATTTCGAAAATGGAGCTGCAACATTCAGCTTCCCTCTAAAGATGGCAGATCATGTCAAATCTATGGTTCTATCAACACAGTATCAGATATATTCCATGGAGCCTCCTCTTCATTTTATGGACACCGACCAGTTTCAGGATGTCTTGATAAACAGTGTAATAACATACAATCTTGCACAGAGTAAAATCAGTTTATCAGCAGTTCTATGACCTAACTGGGTTTAAAGGAAGGTTGTATTTCTTTATATTCCACTAAGGCCATCTGGTGTTTCCACAGAAATTTCGATTGAATGCTTCCGGTTAGATCTCCTGAAGTAAAAAAAAAAAAAAAAATAACAGGCTTAAGCCATCAAGAAGAGTTTATGGATGTATCCTTCCAGTGATTTTCAAGCTCATCGTTTCAAGAAGTTACCTTCGGCTAATAATCTCGTTAGGTTCTCTGTCAATCATTATGAGTTAACGTTAATTTTATAAAGTGCATGTATTGATTGATATATACATATAGAGTGAGTGAGAGAGAGAGAGAGAGAGAGAGAGAGAGAGAGAGAGACTTATTGTAAGTAACCCGTATAAGTTCTGTCATTTTCCAAAAACGAAAAGATGTCAAAATACTCAGAAATCTAATCCTTAAAGACATAATTAGAGTCAACCGATTTTCTTTAAACTTGAAATTTTCTAGCAAAGTATTTAGTGGACGTCAATATAAAGTTGGTAGGGAACTCTTTTGAAGTGGCAGTTCAAGTTTACCAACCTTGAACTTCTGCAAATTTTTGCTGTTGAAGCACGTTCATAAACAGACTTGAATAAGTGGATGGGTCCGCAATGCTGGATAACATCTGGTATTTTATCCGTCGTAGCATGCATATTCTTTATAACCTTGCTTGGATTTCACATTTATTTATTATTTATACAAACTTTTGACTGTCCATAAAACTTTGCATTGCCTTTCTTCAAACTTTATCTATTCTAATCAGTACAGTATACTCTTGAAACTTCTTATGTCCCCACCCTAATAAAAATGACTTGATAAAGCACTGAGCATACTTAACACCACTACTAAAATTTAGTTATAAAGTATCCTTCAAAACATGCTATTTATTATACACTATTTCCTAATGTCTAATCATAATTTGTAATAATTCCATTTTGTCATTAAAAACACACACACACATAGTAGCATAACTTTATAACCTCTCGCACATATGTATAACCAACAAACCAAGACGTGTGAGTGTAACAGAAACATTAAGTTGAAGTATGTAGTTCAACTAAGTACACGAACGTGGTAAATTTGTTCTGACGATGGATGAAAATCCGAAACCGATCAGGAAGAAAAGGAATATGCATGCTAGGATGGATAAAATTCCAGAGAACATATATTTGGTCCATTTTTAAAAAGACCATTTTTTTTTTTTGCTCTGAAGATCTCAAAACATATATATTTCCGTTGTAAATCCAATTTCAAATATCTGACAAGAACTTTTATTAGTAAGAGTAAATAAAAGTATAAGAATTTATCGTCTCTGATTTCTTATAGATAGATAAGTGAGCAACAAAGATAAACTTCAGTTTCCATCAAAAACAAAGTAATCGTTGTAAAGAAATTTTTAAAAATAGAGAATAGAGTTTTTTTTTCTTTGTCCACGAAAATGAATCATGAAATGTCCTTAAAAAAAAAACTGCCTAACAAATAAGACGGAGTCAAAAATGCAGTAGTTATGGGAGTGAAAATTGATAGAATGGAAAAGGGCATAACTTGCAAGACGGTGGCAAGATCTAACCTCCCACTCTAGAATTAATGTTAAGATATGAACAGAAAAACTTGTCCTAACACCAGGGGGCACTAAGTGAGTAGAAGACTATGGAGGAAATGGGCAAAATTCTGTTTTGGATTTATCCAACCCCGCTCTGCTTGGAGGATGTACAGAGGTCTGGGAAGTGGGCTAAGAATGAAAGTTGAAGAAAATCCCGGAAAGGCCAAAAAGGCAAAAAAGAAAAGAATAGGAAGGAAAGAGTAAAGGAAAAAAAAAGTTGGAAAAAAGAGATTGTGAAAGGAACATTAGGTTGTATAGAAGAGTTTATCCCTCTTTTTTTCTCTTACAGCACACTTTAATTCCAAAACGAAGACACCCTGGTGCCACCGAAAGACGAGCGTCCCTAATAAACATGCTAAGCTGCTTCCATTTTTTTTTTGTCTTTTTTGTCTCCTTTCTTTATTTTTTCTTTATTAGAAAATTTATTTTTATCAAAGATTTATTTCAAGTGCTTCTGCTGCTCTAAAATGGACATAGTTGTCTGTCATGAAAAACTACGAATTTAAATAAGGGTAATTCTTTAATATATGAATCGTAATAATAAACAGAAATAGAATCAAATAAATAAATAAATTCGTAGTATATTACTGTAAAATTATTATTAGAAAAGATTTTGTCCAATTTTCCAAAAAAATGATTTAAATTATAACAAAAATCTGTTAAATTCAAGTTCGGATTTCTTGGTGATACGGCTGACAGCGCTAGTTACTCGCTGTGATGGAATTTCCAACATTTATTGCAATACAACTGCCTTCCTAAACACCGTGCATATATTAAAATGAAATGACAGTTCCAAAAACATCATAATAAAAACTTTTATAATTACAGTTATCAGTATAAATAATATGTTATTAGCAGAATTTATATTGGAGATATGAAGTCAGAAAATTGCCCATGAATGGATTACTGCCTGCTCTTCTGGATGGATTACTGAATTTAAGTACAATTCGGCTGGCTTTTGTGTAGAACAAATTAGTAGTATGTTATTAGATTTGAGAGAATATAAATCAACAGGTAATGTTATAGCCGAAAAAGAGGAAATTCACATGGATTGAAATGGTTCTACACAGCCATATCAAAAAATGTGAGTGTTTCATCACAAGAAAAACATTTTTTATATATATATAATTTATTTTCTCGTTATCACCGATAACAACTTGGAAATATTAAAATACCATAATTTTATTACAGTATTACGAAGCAACATTTACTTTAAACCATACTAATAATAATAACTACCATAATCACAATTTCCATCAATTATCTCACAGGATGAGGAAAATAACCTTTTTCTTAAAATAAAAATAAAAAAGGCAGGGAAAATAAGGTTAATCGAGTTTTCCATTAACGAGTGAAAATTAAACAACAGGGAAAAGAACAGATGCAAATAAACACTAATTTTGTTCAATGTAATTAATAGCATGGGCTCCCCCCTCTCCACCAAATAATTTCCTTCCGGGGAAAAAAGAATATAAAAGGAAAAGGTATTTACTTAACTTTATAGTATATTAAGTTATATAAATAAGAAAAAATATAAAAAGTATTAATTATAAACAGCTGTTTTTACTTCTTCATTTATTGACGTCACTGGAAGTAATACAAGCGTGTTAATTTTGGGGGGAAAAAAAATTCACAGGAAATATATATTTTGATTCGAGAACGTAAAAAAAAAAAAACAACAACAATAAGTCGCAGAAAGTTGAAAACATGATGTTCATAATCGGACTCCCATCACCGGGATCCGACTCTAGATGGATTGCTTGTCTTCAATTTTATAATCAATTGGAGAATCTAAATTTAATAAAATGACTTTTTTGAGGAAAACCAAAATCTTGGTTTTCCAAAACTTCTTTTAATACACTATCAGGGAAAAAAATTTACCATCAAAAGTGATAGGGCTCTGAATTTATAGTTGGTGTAACAAATTTATGGAATATCTATGATTTTATCCGTCATAGGGTGCTTAATTTTGTTGGTTCTGACCGGTTCGGATTTTCATGCACCGTCAGAGTAAGGTTTGCAATGTCATGTGGAGAGATGACCTAAACAACATGTTTTGATCACAAACGACATTTGTGGGGAGGTTTACAAAATGTAGGCACTCTATGACTGATAAAAATCATAGATCCATCCAACCATTTCATCATCAAAATCATCCACCATTGCGTATCCATCCACATATTCAACAAATTTAATAAAATCTGTGTTTTTATGGATAAAATACCGGAAATCTATTCAAAATATAGGCCACCTACTTCGCTTCATGGGAGCCCCCTTCCTTTTTAAAAATCGTTTGATATTATGCCGGCAGTTATCGTTTGAATTTGAAGCGAAGTGCATCTTCCTGTCCTGTTTCACTTTTGTAGTTCTTATTCCTAGTCCTTTTCGGCTATGGCAGAAAATGAGAAAAGGAAATCGTATTCAGTTGAACAGAAAATCGCAATCCTTTTTTTTTAATGAACGTTTCATTATGTTTCTACCCTCAAATGATTCATACTTTTCTGCCCTCGCAGTAGCGCGGGTAGTTTCATTTTCCCTTGGCTAGCGTTATAGCGAGAGTACACTGTATTTGTTTGTTCGCTGTTAAAAAAGTGAACGCGTTCTAAACAATATAATTTAATAATATTTAATTTAACAATAAATTAAATTCGATTATTTAATCGAACAACAATATAATTTAATTCGATTATTCTATGAAAAATAGAAATAAAGAAAAGTTTGCTTCAAATGAACAGCTGAGGAGAAGGAATTCTTCAGCATTCTCCCCCCTTCCGTCCCTGCTGTTCGTAAACAAAAAACTTTGCAATAACAATACGATAATTACATAAAGCAGTAATTAAATGACAACGAATTAGTGTTGTTTTATTACTTTTATCTCTAATTTTAATGAAATTAAAGAACGAGGCGAATAAAAATAAAAGTTTTTAAATAGGAAAAGGCATTTACTTATTTTCTGTATAGTGGGGTTGTGTGGGGCTGGACAAGAAAAATGTAGAAGCGAAAAGTACACTGACTGAACATTGAGATTAATTGAGAAAACAGTGTACACAAGGGCTTTACAATGATGACTTTAAGAGTGGTAGCGTGAGTTGAAATGACAGACTGGATTTGGCAGAGTGTTGGTGATGGTGATGTTCTCTTGAAGACATTCTGTACAAGAGTGAATGTCTGAGTGTAGCTGGTCATTATTTTATACTTGTGGAAAAGTATTGCTGGATTCTTCTACCAGATCTCCTAGGTGTTGTGGTAGGCAGAACTTGATCTCCCGTAGGTGAAGAATTTGAATAACTTGTCTTAAGCAGATGCTTTGAGCCTCATGTAACGTTTTAAGTGACGTAAATGCAGATCGAACGGCATTGCCATATGATTTTAGCGGTATACTTTGCCGCCTGCAATTCATTACATTTGTTATGGCCTCGTCATGGCAAACAAAAAAAAAACAGGAAAACATAGTTATGTATACGCATTGAAAGAGAATAAACTGGAAAAAAATTACATAACTGGAATCCCTATTTTCTTTTTTTAATTGTAAATTAAGGTTTCACAACCCAGTTATTTTACCAATACAAAAACCTTCTGTTTTTATCAGTTTTTCAGTGCTCCAATAGTGAAAGATGTTTTGCCCAGCAAGAAATAAGCTGTTCCACTCTCTCCCGCTCTTTGCCGGCCGAACAAAATAAAATTAAATACAATTCTCCTTATTGATTGGGTAAAAAATGAATTTATTTAATTTGAAAATTAATTCCATGAATATTTTGTTTTTCTCTATTTTCCTTACAGGTTTTTCTTTCGTAATAATAATTAAAAAAAAAGAAGTGAATAAAAACATGGTTAGCATTAAATAAATGAAGTTTTCTCTTTGATATATTTTGAATATTTCTCATATAGGCGCATTTCTGATGGAAATAGCAGTGACTTTTTTATTTTTTTTTTTCGTTTTTAGAGCGCGATCTAGATATCTCAAATCGTGTTCTTTCCTGTTCCATTTGAAATTCTTTTTTATTTGAAATGTTATATATAAAAAATGATATGTTTGTAATTTTTCCCACTCATCCGTCGTACAGCTTTTTAATGTAGACCTCTTTCCTTTTGCAAAAGAGTTGTTTTGTTTTTTCTTGAAATATACTTTGATTGATGTTATGTTGAAGTGTTTTTTTCGGAATGAATAGCAACACGCTGAAAGGTTGTAGCATCATCATTAAAAGCCGAATGGTATTTAGTGAATATTTCCAAAAGAATATTCCTTATAATTATCGAGGCGGAATCTTCAATAATAAATTTACTTTAAACTGACAATGTTCACTAAATTTTTAATTGGAATTGTATTATGTAATTGACTAAATAATCCTCTGTTGAGGAAAATTTACCACAGCGAGCTTTCAAGCGCTAAAGATTTCATATGTTGCTGATACCAGCCATATCAGCGTTCACATCGATACTATGTATCGTCAACGAGTTTCATTGTTTCCGCTCTGTAAAGACGAAAAAGCTCTATATACTTCAAATTGGCATAAAATCGTATAAAAGCTCGGCCAGTTTTCAAGGCTTCAGGCATTCTAAAATCAATAATCAATTTTTTATGTCCTAAATTTGACAGACAAGGATCAAGAAGGAGATACCGATAGCTGAAGAAGAGATTGGAGTATTGCAGGATCCAATATCTAAGATAATGGATCGTTACCATACTACACAGAGGTTTGATCAGTAGGCTGATCAAACGTGCTATCAAAATTGCCGAGCTGACGGAGTTATCTCAGAAAGAAAATCATCTTCGGCAGGTTTTGAAACAAAGATAGGCAGATAACCACTCTCTTCAATAAGCCAAACAGCCTCCTTACTTGAATATTCCTAGTATGAAGATCGTAGAAACATATACACGTAGTTTGAAATTTTGGGGATGGGAATTGATTTCAGAAAGATTTATAACTCACTGTGCTGGCTTTAATAAAGAGTTTCTTGCCACGGCATTTTATTCTCGTAAAAGTAGTACTTTACACAACATTATGAACAGGTTATATATATATATATATATATATAACAGTGAATGTACAAAGTGAATTATGTAGAGAAAAGTTATTTCGTTATGAACGCCCTTTTGACCAAAAATAAGAGCCCCGCCGCCCCACCACTTCTATGATCATACGTTAAACAGGACAAGATTCACCACTGAACATTAATATAACAGCAACAATGTCGCAATAGAAACTTATCCTCACCGTCTCCCACAGCCGATGTTGAGAGAGAAGTTGCAATGGCAGAGCTCGGTGTATGTCTCGGCTGTTAGCTGAGCACCCTCTCTTTGTAGCCATTATTCTGTGGCAGCGCGGGAGTGGTGGCTATTCCTGAATAAATTAAGTCCAATATAATGGAAGTTGAACGGATATTCTCTGCTTCTGCTGCTGCTAGTACTATTACTGTATAGCTTGCTAGCCTAGCTGGGCACAATCAACTAGACTAGTGGCCTAGTAGACTGCAGAATGAAAAGAGGATGAGGTTTGTGGAGACGACATTATGAGGCTTACTTAATATATCAGTGATGTTGCGGGAGAGATATTGTAAGGCTTCGTTCAGATACCGAGGGAGTAAAAGAGAGGAAGTGAGAGTCTGAGGCCGACTAACCTTCATTAAAGAGAACTGGGGGAGCCTTATCCACTTTTCCCTAGCACCACCCCGCCAGTTCTTCAACCCCAAATATCCAACTCACCTCCAGCTTTCCCCAGCTGGCACGCTCATTCCTACTATATCCTTTACCCCTTCGCAATTTTGCTCCAACTATTTCCTCTTCCCTACTTCTCCACCAACTACCACCCACTTCTATACATATATATATATATTTAGCCACTGGTGACGACAAGGTTCAGAAATCCACCTCAAATTCTCTTTTAACCTTCAACAGAACACTTTTGCTTGTGACGTATCAATTTGCTTTGTTATGCGTTACTATATTAAAGGGCTTGAAAATTATGGGTTAATCAAAAGACCAGAATAGCGGATTAGGGCGGTAAACTTTGGTTCAAAAGATCAAAGTGTATACATTGTTCAAATAGTTAAAGATCACTGTATACTATTATAACTGTATAATTCAATGATTAAAGATCACTGCCATTAGTATTGCCGAGGAGTCTTTGTTCATAATAACAATAACAATGTACAAAAAGAAAAAACCGGATATCAAACATTCACACGATTTTCTCTTACTGATTTCTCAACTTATTGATAAAATTTTCTTTATATTTGGCTTTACAACATATTTAATTTTATTTAGTATAATTTATGAAAATTGTGCAATCATCTGTTGATGGGAAAATGGAAATTTAGAAGAAGGCCTCTCACTAAAATTACCCAAGAACTTCCCGGAAATCAATTCTATAAAAGTTCTTATACAGTCGCATCTTACTTACTACACTATCTTGCCCGCAAGGGGTATCTGTTGCATGCAGTTAGTTGGGGAGTAGCGACCCCACGGGTTACCCCAGCTCAGTACTCCATACACTTCGTCAGAACAGTACACAATACACTTAAACTACATACACTCTACACTTTACCGACAAGGACAAACATTGTACACAAACTAGGGTCTCCGTCCCTAGGTAATTGGCAAAAGCCAAGGGAGAAAGAAGGAAGGGATTCGCTCAGTGGAAGCGCGCTGGACTAGCATCGCGGAGGTCCTGGGTTCGAATCCAGCATGCTGCCCTTAGATTTTCTCTTCCTAGGAGCCTCTACAACTAAGAAGGTGATTAGCAGTGTTGTCTGTAGCTAGAGAACACTGCTTGGAGGCCGGATATGCATATGGATGCCGGAAGGCTCCGGGGGCACAATAGATCTTTCAGGTCGCAGTGCAATAATCCCCTACAACAATCTAGAATCTACTTCACCAATATATATCATACAATTAGAGTAATAAAAATTGCCATTTTATAAAATCATTGTCAATCAAAACTTGTAAATTGCTCTAAGAGACTTGTGCGGGCTTCCCATCGGATTTTGTTTTTTGTTTAATTATGGATTTTGTAAATAATAAACTATATATTTTTAATTAATATTTCTTTGTTAAATGAATTAAAAAAAATAACTAAATTTTTGAAACAATTATAATTATGAATTAATAAATATTTGCTCAATACTATTGTTAATAATAAATATATAGCCACGGAATTTGATGGTTTATTTGAAAAGCTTGTCAAATTGATATTGATTTTCCACTTTTTCATTATGACGCCATATTTCATCATGTTGTTTGTTGGACTGGAAAATATGTTTACATATCTCTTTATTTATTCATTAATTTTCCTTTTATTCACAGTATGTATTAGGCACTTTTGTATATATTCACATATATGTAATATAAAAATTATGGAAATTGAAGTTTGTATCTGTGAAGATTTATCCATTTATTTTTTTTTAATTTTGTTATCTACATTTGTTCGCTTTTCATAAATAGAAAAGAATTTAAAATTATAGTTGAAAAGGAAATTAAAAAATTCCATGAATGAGGAGCGCTTACGTCATTGCGTAGATGGTATTTGGGATAAACTTAAACAATGATTCTATTCAAATTTAATTCTTTTTTATATAACATATAAAATTCATAAAAATAACTTTTTTTATATATATTTCAAAAATCTACAATACAGAACTTTTTTTTATTTCGTATTTTTCATTATTACTATTATTATTATTATTATTATTATTATTATTGATGTATCTCTTAGTTGGCTGATCGGCCGGGGGTATCATAAAAAAAACACCAAAAAAATTTTTTTAAGTGTTTTTTATTAATGGCCCGACGTTTCGACAAACATTGTTTGTCTTCTTCAGGGGCTATCTATAAAGAAAAAATATACATAAGAATCTAGCTAGCATTAACAGAACAAAAACAAAAACAAAAATGTTAATGGAAAACTAAAAACAAATTACACAGGTAAATATAGAAAAATTATGGAACTATTACAGACCTTGTTTGACCCCCCAAAAACAAAAAAATAAAAAAAACAAAAACAAAAAAAATAAAAAAAAAAAAAAAAAAAAAAAAAAAAAAAAAAAAAAAAAGAAAAAAAAAAAAAAAAAAAAAAAAAAAAAAACAAACAGAATTTGTATGTGGTCTAATTTATCATGTCAATTATAGGGACTGATAGGTTCTAGAGGTATACCAAGTGAACGTGGGGAAAGGGGACACGTGTGAAAGGAAGGTGGGGAGGGAGGGGTGAAGTACCGTTAGGTATTGTTGGAGTGAAAGGACTAAGAAGCAGGACAAATATAATAAACAAGTATATTTTTATTAAATATATATATATACATATATATGTAATTTTTATTAAATTTTTTAATAAATAAGAATTTTAAGCTAATTGGAATGTGGATCAGATTAATGGGAATAGTTTGATAAATAGGAGGAAAAAAGGGGAATTAGCAGAGGAAAATATGTAGGGTGAAGGCGCTAAGGGATGGTTGGATGGAACTATGTCTACTTAATGCAGTGGAGGATGTTGTTATAGAGTGATGAGATGACTTCTTTGTCTTTTTTGTGGTTTATGGGATTGGGTTGTAGGTGGATATGTACTGATTCTGCTAGGAGGCGTTTTGTGTGATTAGGTTGAGTTGTTAAAATGGATGGGTTTTGCAGGTCAAAGGAATGATTTAGGGATAATGCATGTTTGGAAAGTGCTGTGCTGTCTATTTTTTTGGAGGTGATGTCATATTTGTGTTGTTTTAGTCTTTTATGTAAGTATTGTGAGCTCTCTCCTACATACGTGGCATTGCAAAGTGGTGTAGTGCATTTGATGTTGTATACTGTATGGGTTTTGTTGAGTTTAGGGATAGGGTCTTTTAGTTTAGTATATAGTTTGGAAAGTTTATTAGTGGTAGTGAAGCCTGTGATGAGATGGGGGATATGGTTTTTGAGGGATTTGTTTATTTTTTGGGAGAGAGAGTGGATGTGTGTAAGAGATGTGTGGATAGGTACATTCGTGATGTTGATGGGATTACTCGTGTATGGTGAGTGTAATGTTGGTGTCAATGCTTTTTTGATTATATTGTTTATGATGTGTGAAGGGTAACCATTGGCGGACAGGATTTTTCTCGATTTTTTGATGTTTTCATTGTGGAAGGTGGGATGGGAGAGTGAAAGGGCACGGTTCACTAAGTTTTTTGCAGTGTTGACTTTTTGGTGGAAAGGGTGGTCAGATAAGTAGTGAAGAAGTCGTCCTGAGTAAGTCGGTTTCGTGTACCAGTTATAAGTTAAAGTGTTGTCTGGATTCCGGATTATGATCGTGTCGAGGAAGGGGAGGTTGTTGTTTTGTTCTCTTTCGATTGTGAATTGGAGCCTGCTGTGGTAAGTGTTAAAATGGTGTAAGATTAGGGAAATGTCGTTGGGGTTGACGATGAGAAATAAGTCGTCGTATTTAAATATGTGGACGACTCCCAAAACGCCTCCTAGCAGAATCAGTACATATCCACCTACAACCCAATCCCATAAACCACAAAAAAGACAAGGAAGTCATCTCATCACTCTACAACAACATCCTCCACTCCATTAAGTAGACATAGTTCCATCCACCCAGCTCTTAGCGCCTTCACCCTACATATTTTCCCCGGCTAATCCTCCCCCCCCCCTTTTTTTCCTCCTATTTATCAAACTATTCCCATTAATCTGATCCATATTCCAAGTAGCTTAAAATTCTTATTTATTAAAAATTACATATATATATTTTTAATAAAAATATACTTGTTCATTATTTTTGCCCTGCTTCTGAGTCCTTTCACTCCAACAATACCTAACGGTACTTCACCCCTCCCACCTCTACTTTCACCGGTGTTCCTTTCCCAACCTTTCACTGGTAGTACACTCATAGACCACAGTCATAATTGAACATGTAATAGAGCACACAAATTCTGTATTTACAAGGTCTGTAACAGTTCCATAATTTTTCTATATTTACCTGTGTAATTTGTTTTTAGTTTTCCATTACCATTTTTGTTTTTGTTTTTGTTCTGTTAATGCTAGCTAGATTCTTATGTATATTTTTTTCTTTATAGATAGCCCCTGAAGAAGACAAACAATGTTTGTCGAAACGTCGGGCCATTAATAAAAAACACTAGAAAGAAAATTTGTGGGTTTTTTTATGACACCCCGGGCGATCAGCCACAAACTAGGAGAGATACATCAGATCATTTCTAACGACCAACAACTTCTACAATTGGATATTATTATTATTACAAATGAGCAAGCGGCAAAGCCGGTAATAGCTCGCAGGCTGGTACAAAATAGCGAGCTAGTAAAATAAAGAAAAAAATAATGCATGTACTTCACAAAATTATACAAATAGGAACTTCTTAAATATTGCACTAAGCCATATTTATATAAGAATAATAACCCACAATAAATGAAATAAGTTAACGATATTTATACAACTTTGTGAAAAATGTCATATTTGTTTCTAAAAGAGTTCTTAAAAGAAGCGTTGACAACATTAGATGGCAAGCCATTCCATGGGGAAACAGAGCGAACTGTGAAAAAGTTGTGTCTTATGTCCAGCCTGGGGTGAGAGCATTCCCGTAAGTAGTCCAAATTTCTGCGTATGAAGAGAGAGGACATATCGCATGTGTAAAAACCAGTTAAGATCTTAAACACCTCGATCATATCCCCTTTAGTTCTTCTGGTGTCAAGATCAGATAAATTAAGCGCCTTCAGTCTCTCAGTTAGGGTTGCCAGATCTAATATATTTAATATCACCCTGATATATTTTGTTCTTCTTTTGATTTATGATATTAGACTCTAAATATACGTCTAAAACTGATATATTTATCCGATCACGGCGATGATAACAATAATAATTCGTATTAGCGCGCCCCACAATCATCAGTGAACAAGTAGTGAATGCTGATAGTTGATAGGAGTCTCGTTTATGGCGTGCACATAGCTTGCGCCAACGCATTCTACCGGTTCCGCTCTCGCCAAGTGTCAAAAATGACAAAACTAAAAATTTAGGTTACAAATACTCTACACCAACTGACAATCAGATGACATTGACGTCTAAGAATTTATGGCCGCAGTTGTAGGGTGCATTTATTTTTGTTATAAATTAACAAATTTTGAAAGATTTAAGTTGGTTTTTATTTAATAAAGTTTCCAAAAAATGTGGTATATTTCTTTCTTAAATGATATATTTTTGAAATCTTAATCATATATATTTACATTTTTCACCTGGCAACTCTACTCTCAGTATAAGGTAGCATTTTCAAAGATGAAGACACTTTAGACATTTTTCTTTGAATTGTTTCTAAGAGATTTCTATCCCTAGAGAGATGAGGAGACCATATCGGGACGGCGAATGCCAAAAGTGGGCGAACATATGTAGTGTAGACTCTTCTCAATTCATTGAAGTAAAGCTTTTATTTTCAATTCAGTTCACTATTAATTTGTTACCAGAGAAAAACTCTTAAAAAAGTGAGTTTTTTTATTTTATTTTTAAGATATCAAAAAAAAGTTAAAAATAAATTCATGATTCCAAATGAAATCATAATAATAAAAATAAAATAGTTATTCATTTGTCAAAAGAGTAAAATACCAGTTTTACCACCATTCGAGTTCAGGGCTGCCCACACGAGAGTAAGCGATAATTATGAAACAATAGATAAAACTATTTAAAACAAAAAATAGGTATAAGAGGTAAGAACGTATGGTAACCTCTAAGAATGTTATTTATTGAAACGAGGAAGGTTACCTTCAGAAAGATGGTGGCAAACATTAGTTTAAACTTAAGAAGAAATAATATAATCTTTTCTGATAATTAATTCATTGTTAAATTGATATTAAATTAAAATGTTAAAACAAATGTTTAATTTAAGAACTTCTACTTTATTTTAGCAATTTCAATCAATAGGCAAGGTGCCAAGTAAGTTAATGAATAGAATTTTATTGATTTTTATTGTATCAGTTGACCACTACCTCAGTGGTCACTTCACAATCTTAATATCGAGCTCCATCTCTAGGACAGATTTTGTGATACCCTGGATATATGACATACAGAGAGCAAGTTGGCTTGCTTTCGCCGCCATTAGATGATTTCATCTCTTATAGGGAATGTCGCTCTCGATGCAAAATCATTGCAGAGGCTTTGGCGCATGCGGCCGATGGTACTATGGAAGGATTGCAAGGAGGAAGAATTGCAAGATCTCTCGTCCTCTAATTGACCCTGAAAAGCAGGATTTATATAGATTTAAAAGTTCCAGTTAAAATAAAATTTAATATGATCCAGGGAGAGACGTTAAATTAAAGAATCAAAAAGCGCAACCCTCATATCCTACAAGTCAAAGCTTTATATCATAGACGCTAAAGGAAGTGCGGGATAAGGTAAGAGATCTCTTTGGTGAGCGCAGAATTCCATCAATACCTTTGACGTAATCATGGGAAATTTGATTTTAATGGTTTCATACTTTCCAACAGTTACTTCAATAATCGGACAGATTCTGTATATTAAAATCCCAAAATTAAATGTTTTCCAAAAAATTCCTTTGTTGACAGTAGCTTTATTTATCTATTAACGAGAGGAATTGTCATTGTTGGAGAAAAGAAGTGGGCCAAACTAGCGAGGAGAAGACGTGGGCCCTAGCGGCAGCGATACACACTCCTCTCTCTGAGAGAGTTGCCAGTGCATAAGAAAAGAAGAAGTATGGTAAGGCAAGTGCGTGTGTGCATGCTAAGCTCTCTCAGAGAGAAGATAATCTATCTGTAGCTACCACTAGAGCCATGCTTCTTCCCCTCGCTAGACCATCCCGCTTCTCTTCTGCAACATGCCAACTGTATTCTGTTACACATAGGAATGGCCTAATTGCGAGATAGTTTATAAAACGAAGTAAGATTTGATATTTTACTGTAAAGTGGTGGTGTTCTGCCTGAGTATGGCTGCCTTCCTGGGCGGTTTTCCAGGAGGCGGTTACTATATGTTGTGGCTAGACTTCAGAGACAATCCAGAAAGAGATGACAATAAGGAAATCTTACATCATTCTTCTAGGTGCTTGGAGACTGCGGTGAGGCGATCCATCTTTCTCTCTCTCTCTTATTCAGTCACACACATACACTTTTTCTCACAGTTGCCGGAAGGAAGTATGCATGGCACTACATGCTAGAAAAACATTCCTCCCTGAGTCTCACTAACTCTTCGGGTAGACCTAACACTTCTCCAGCAAAAAGATGAAATTTATAGATTACAAGTAATTTGTTCCGTACACATATAACAACATAAATTTAAAACAAAAAGGTTGATCAAAATTTCCCAGCTGGAAAAGTTATATCCCCTCCGCACACACACCCATACGCACCACATACCCACATACATACTACATACCCACATAATATATATTTTATTAGCTAACAGTAAGTAAATTTTAACAAGGTTAATATAGCAGAGTTCAGATTGCTTTGTACAAGGGCATGAAGTTATTTAACAGGCAGTTCGTGTTAATAAATAATTAACTTCAGCTATTTGAACTAAAAGAAAAAGAAGGAAAATACTTGGAAATAACTTAAAACAGAAGGTTCACAAAGAAAATAAAAATTTCAGTTTCCTTGTTCAATATCATTTTTCCATTTTTCACATATTGTTACTTGTATCTTTTTTTTTTGTGAACAAAGTAGATCAAAAATGAAAAATCGTTGATACAAAGGTTTATGTTCAAATCCATCAACTGGAAGTGCGTTTTTAATGAACAAGTCTTTTGGAGCAAAGGGGCAGGACAATTTCTTAATTTTCTCGAACACGGCTAAAATGAAGTTTAACTTGGAATCTAAGTGTACAGATATATTAACATGTATCACTTTTACTTACTGCTGTAAGATAGAGAGAAGTCACAACAATCTGGAGTGAGTTATTCCTTGCTCGAGTGAGATCATCACATCCCTCAACTTGAAATGGTTCTTCAGTGCCTTTTTTTTAGTCCCTTGGAAAACTCCAATGATTTTCTTTAAACTACTTTTCTCTTACTAGAAACTTTTTTCTAGGAGAATTGCTTTCTGGAAGTTTGGTTTGGGAGAGCCAGTGACTCAGATTTTCCAATGAAATGGAATTTCAAAGCAACAAGCAGTTCTGTTAACTAAATAACTGAGAATAATTCAAAATAATTAAATATTTATTTAATATAAAATTTAAAGAAAATCGGTTATCCGGTATTGCAATTGCTCAGTAGTGTATTGAAATTATATTATGCTGTATGTTCTGTGTATTTATATTTATATTGTGCTTTCTAAATGACTTATGCTAACTATTAAACTTTTGCATTAGTTGTTCTAAATATTATTAATTTGCATAATCTAAACATTAATAATTAACATTATCTTTGATTATCACGCGAAGAAACCTTTGCTTGGCATAAATTTGAAAGCAATAAACTTCTTTTTCTCATATTATTTTATTTCCTCACAGCCTCTGCAGGGAGCGGCACTTTGCTGCCAATAGGACCTGAAGCATACATACAAACGAACACATTCACACAATACACATACTAACACGCATCTTAGAAAAATACATACATACGGACTTAATATTTATTTGGAGATTATTACACACATACGCACTTAATATTTATAAATAATTTGGAGAGCTGTGTGCGGCCCCTCAAGAGGAAAGGGCCTGTTGCATACATGAATCAGACTTTTACAGGTTTCTTAGTCCTTCTTTCAGCGAACATGGCATCAGCCACATTTTAGACATAATCAGTGGCGCTACCCCCATACTAGAGATTCCTCTCCAGGCAGAAGATATCTTCTCAGCCAGTGGTCTCCCGTGCGTTCGCACGGGCCAGATTGGCTGCGCCTGGGACACTCATGTCAATTAAAAATACTCGGCCATTTTCCTTGTCATTCGACAGATTAGGTTTGCCCGAGTATTAGCAATCGTGTGATCTGTTAAAAGCACACAGTCCCAGTATTGCTGGTGCCGTGCGTTTTCAAGTACCGGCATCGGGATCGTCTCTGTCATAGGGCTTGCCTAGCTGGACTAAACCAACAGTCCTTTCCAGGATTTTGTCCATGCTGTGGTGTCTGAGTAAATATTCCTTTTGGATTAGCTCTGGATAAACCGTCCTTCAATTCACTCTCTAGGAAAGGCACTTCTGACAGACCAGAGAGACTTCACCCACGTAGCCACACTAGCTATACGACTATAAGAATAAGAAAGAGTTGTTCTAAGTAACACATCAAGGCACACAGGCGGATCCCATCCACCAAACCTCATCATCAACATCATCACTCATTGCTCGGTCACTGCATCTTCTATATACTTTTTCTCCAAATACAGTGTCATTAAATATAAAATTGTGTGTACAGTGCAAGTTTGTGTTCATCATTTCACCAAACACCATTTTTTGCTAAGATTACACTACAAAGTAATGGGTGTGAAACCGACGCGATAGTGCTGCTGGTGTCGGTCGAAATTGGTAATTTCATCATTTTTTATAAAGTCTAATCAATATTAGTAATGGACGTACAGAGACAGAGTGGCTCTCCGGCCAAATACATCCGACCGAGAAGATCTCTTTTTTGATTCTTCCCTTGGATGTCAATGTTAGAACATGGAATTTAGACGTCAAAAAAGAATATTGTATTTGAATTGTGAATAAATGTATCTGGTTGTAGGCTAGAATTTGCCTGCGGACAATACTTGCATCATTAGCTACTCTGCACGTCCTAATGTGCATTGCGCGAATGTTGCTGGTATCAGTGTAAGTACTGTCCTTGGTATAAGGCTAAATACCCGCAGGATGAGTAAGTAATAACTAATGTGATGATAGCCTTATCATAAGTTATCTGCGCTTGCGTTCAAACTTCACAAGAGAATCATCACCCGACCGCTACTTATTTCCACCCAGGGTTAGTAATGTGTTTTAGCGAATGTGATCCGGCCCCAAAGTTTCTCCTCCAAGGCACGATTTCCTACTTAAGAAGATCGAAACGAACCTCATTAGAATCAATCTATCACGAGCCTACCAGTTAACGTCTTTAGTTCATCATCGTACATCAGCGTTATATACCACTGTTAACACTTCCCGATTCATCCATCTCTAAGTTGCTAATTCCTCACTTCTCACTTACTGTATCTCTGTACTGAAGTCCTTTGGTATAGAATTATAAGTTGATGTAGAATTACAAGTTAAATTAATTATAATGCGTCCAAAATTAGTTTTGAGTTTTATTTTACTCTTCTTATTTTCTGCTTCCGATACCAAAAATCCTAAATATCCTAATATCCTATACTTTTACCAAAAAAACAAACAATTCCCTCTTTGTCTCAGGAAACCAGACAATAAACCGACCCAGTAAATATTTATCAGTTTCTGTACAAATAAATTTTACTATCATTTTATACAAAGTACTTAACAGTCAGGCTGTTTTGCATCTCACAGTCTTCATAAAATCACTGTTACCACTCTTATTCACTCTCTCTCTCTCTTGTTATTGCCTACGTGTATGGTATGTACGTAAGCATGCGCAATAGGCCAAACCTTCCAAACTACATTGTCTATATTTGCATAACCTTATGCATTTTGCATGAGCGTATAAATTCAAAGAAAAGTGAGAATCTACACAAGAGGGAGTAGGTTTTTGTGCTGTTTATACTATAATTTTGTGCAAATAGTTTTAATATGCATAGTAATGATAATTTTAAAATATTTGTTGGTTATTAAAGCAATTGAATGGTGAAAATTTTCCATCCCACCACTAAATGTTACTATTAAATCCATCCCCTTCAGATTGCTGAAGGAAAAAGAGGGATAATATGTCGTATGAAGGCTGGGGAAACTCTCAGTAAAGCCTATTGTACATTCTTGAATGGAAAATAGATTCAATCTACAATATAAGCTGTCCTTCCCATCGGTGGACTAAAACAGGAAATTCTTCCATCATTACTAGTTTAATTAGCTGTTTAATAAATGTATTATATATAGGGGAGGGATTAGCTAAGTGGTTAGCGCGTTGGACTCCCACGCGACAGAACACTGTCCGGAGGCCGGCAGTGCATTGAGAAGGCTCCAGCCGCTAATGACCATAGATGTTGAAGTGCCTTAAATTAAAAAAAAATCTATTATAAATAAAGTTTTTGTGACGTACGTTGGTCTGTCTGTGTGAAATTTGTTCACAAGGTAATTTTTATAGAAATCATAAATAGTTTGGTAGCAACAGTGTGGTAAATCAAAATCTATATTATACTTCCACAAGCTATAAGCTAATCAGCGGGGGTGGGGAGTCATATTAAAGTGAAAAGAGCCGAGTGAGCTCATTTTACTATGAATTAATAACATTATAAATACATACACACAAAACTGCAACTTCAGGATAGATTATATAATTTCTCAGGTTTTTGCGGCCATTGTTATGTAAAACACTTCAGTGTTTTGTTGTAAAGTCGATAGATATTACAATAGGCTTCTGCAAGCTAGTGGCGCCTCTAAAGCTGCAACGATTTTCTTTAAACTTGATATATCAACTACACCTATAATAGCATTTCTCCAAGAAAATTAATTTAAGTAAGTTTTTGTGGGAAAAGCTAAATTTATGTTTTTCTCTAAAGTGAGTGCAAATTTCCTTTATTTTACAATTCCATGATTTAAATAATATTAATTAGAATTAAATATGTTGCCAAAATACCGAGTATGAAGAAAATCGCTTGACCGAAAATGCTACTTTACTGAACAGATATTTCCTTTTTTTTTTGCAATTTTCTCCCTAAAATCACGACGGATTTCAATAAATTTGTTATACTGACTATGGATACAGACTGACTATGGATACAGACTGACTATGGATACAGACAGACTATGGATACAGACTGACTATGGATACAGACTGACTATGGATACAGACTGACTATGGATACAGACAGACTATGGATACAGACTGACTATGGATACAGACTGACTATGGATACAGACAGACTATGGATACAGACTGACTATGGATACAGACTGACTATGGATACAGACAGACTATGGATACAGACTGACTATCATTTACGTTCGACATTGTTTCTGAGAAAGTTCATTTAAAGGAGATTAGGGGAAGGGGACTGCTGATGAAGTATTTGCTGGGAGAACAAGCCATGATCTTTTTTAACCACTATTTTTTTTTTTTGTATTTAATCAAGAATTCTATTAATTAAACCAAAAAAAAATAATCGTTTGTAGAAGAGGTTATTTCATATAAAACACCTAAATAGAAAACATGGATTTTTTGGAGTGTTTGTAATTTTGATTGTTAAAGAGGTGCGTCTTGAATTATTCTAGGGAGTAATATTTCAGTCATTCACTACCTATCACAAATAACTTTTCAAAATGTACTTAAACAAGGCTGCGTAAAAAACCGTCCACTTCTTGTTTCATAGGTGACAGAATCATTTTAAGTCCTACTAAAAAAATGAAAAAATCACTGGGAAATAATTTTCTCGGAGAATTCAGTTTTGAAAATCTGCTGGCATGCCACCCCATAGAAGTGATTAATGTACAGAAAACCCGGATAAAAAAGGAAACACAATGCAATACCAGCAACCCACTGAAAAGCGATGAAATAAGCTGGTTTCCCAACAAGAAAAACTAATAAGAGATAGAGCTTAAAAAATATGCAGCGTCAAAATGAAATAAAAAGTTTAAGCAAATACGCTAAATAATCTGCAATGACGGCCTCCCTACTAATTCAAAATATAAATATTAATACTAAACCGAACACAAAACAAACTCCCATCCCACTTGAGAGAAAAGTCAAGATCTAACAGTAAATTGAATAATTATTCAACAACTTCAAAGAACTTAACCAATCTTCTTTCCCCACTCACAAACCGTCTGGTACGCCAGCCTGGTTTTTCTCCCATTAATTTCGGGTTCAAAGAACTTTCTACTTTTATTCATTCAGGGGTCTGCTGAGGGAAACTATTTTACGTTTGCTTCCTTTTGGGGGGGGGGGGCAAAAACTTCTGAATGTTTTAATTAATACAAAAGAAAAATCGCAAGCGATATTAAAAAAAGAAAACTCATTTAAAACAATTATACTATGAATAAATTTTCTTTTTTTTTGGCACCCCTGTCCATTTTCTATGGATTGTTGGTGAAATTCATTTCAATTTTAATCAGCTTCTAGAGCTGATGCTATCCGTGGAGAGAATTGAAAAAAAAAAAACAGTGTAGAAGATATACCTTCTACTTTTCCGCTCAGTTATGCTTTACCGCTTCATTCCCTGGAAATGATAAGAAATATACGGAAAAAAATATATTCATGTTAGAGATGGAATAAGACAAAGCGAGATGGAGAAAGAAAGATGAGCTCACAATGCCGAGTGAATCATGGACTTCTGCAGGATACTTTTATTTTGCTCTCTTCTGTATTTTTTCTTATTACTTTTTCTTACATTTGTGAGTGAAAGATAATTTGAAAATTTAATTTTCATCAAATGGGTTTCATGAGTTCCAACAGTATATTGCCGTGTTTGCGTTGCATAGCTCACCGTTGACAGTCATCTTTCGGAAGTTTATTGCTGACTGTCAAAGTTGACCTTACCCGGCGTAAATAATGAAAAAAAAATTACAAGAATTCAAACTTAGCATACCGTATAGATATTTTCTACTTGATCCAATTCGAATCGTTTCAGATAAAATCTGCCCAGCTTCTACTTGAGCATAATATTTCTCACGTAATTAATACATATATGCAAATAATACTTTTAACAAATATCTTTTTGAATGTACATTAGCAAAACATAATATTTTATTTAACTATATAAAAACCATTTACCTAAATATATATATATATATTTATTTATTTATTTACATTAACGGGCTACATTACATACATTAACAGTGCCCTTTTATAAAGGACTATACAAACAGCACTGATAAGTAACATAATAAATAATTGCATACACAAAATAAAATCCACCAAAACAACCATCATACATCGATTATAAACTACAAATAAGTACTACATGCAATAAAATAATTTAAAAATATTACACAGGTAACAGAAGGTACAAACATTAAATCGAAACAAAACAAAAATAAATAAAATCATGATAAAGTTATTGATAATCCAATTATTCTTTTAATCATTTTAGCTGATGTATTGAATAAGTCAATGTTAAAGAGATTGACATGTCTTAAAATTTTTAAAAGTGGTGAATGATATAAATAATTGGTTTGTGCAAAGTTTACTGAAAATAGATTATTGTGTTTGTGGTCTGAATAGAAGGTACGTTGAAATAAATTTCATAAGATATGGATAGTCTATAAAATTATTTAGAAGTTTGTACAGAAAGAGTATGTCATTAATTGAAAGAGGCTGTTTTCTAAATGAAGAAAATTTCATTGTAAGGAATGTTAATGTAGTCATAGCCTAAACGAACACCAATCGTCCTTATTAATCTTTTCTGAATGTTCTCTAATCTATTGACATAACATTTGTGATATGGAAACCAGATAATAGAGTTGTATTCTAGAACAGGGCGTACAATGGAAATGAAAAGAGTGACTATAAAAGAAACATCATGAAAATCTCTAGCAGTTCTAGAAATAAAACCTAGTAACTTAGAAGCTATCTTACAAACATTTTCCAAATGGTTTTGAAAGGTTAGATTTGGATTCATGACAATATCAAGATCTTTAATTTAAGTAGGTCTATGAAGCGAATGATCTGCCAACTTAAATTCAAATAAAACTGGAGAATATTTACGATGGAAAGTGATATTTTCCTGATATACTTGTTCCTAAAATCATAAAACAAGCAATTTTTCATAAACTTTAATTTTTGTGAGTCGAGGGGAATTTGAGTATAGAGTACGAAATAAAGCATTAATAACGAACGAGCACTGTATTGTTATAATTCCCAATTTGAAGCAATTTTTGAGAATGTTCAGAAGTGAAAGAGTATGCATTATTGGAGCAGCCAGAATTTTGTCACAATTACGGTAATGAATATTTATCTTATAAATTCAATGACTAACAATAGATGTTCACTATATCGCCAGGGTTATGCATGGATTCTGCGTTGGAAGAAACATGATTTTCGTATTGTTAACATGTTTAATGCAAAATGTATGTTCGGTTAACTTTAACACCGGTACATTCATGAAGGAAAATCAATTTCAATTATTTCTCAGATAGCAAGCAGATTTACATTGCTCTTTAACTGCTGTTACACAAAATTTGGCCAAAGTGGGGAATAGATCCCTACCCACCCTCCAACTTACAGACTAAGAGGAAGTACCAATGAGAGTAAATTTTTCGGTTTTCCCAAATTTCTTTTCCTGTAAAAATACTTTTCAAGACTAGCCTAAGAGGAAGTATTGTAATCGTGTCTAATTTCCAGTATTAGATTTTCGCAGGGAATACATTATTTGTTACGAATGGTAACAACTTATACACGAAAAATCGCAGGAGCTCAAACTTGATTTTCAATTTTTTTTTTGAGATGCTACCACCATTACACGAGAAGTTACTTTACAAATAATTCAAAGAAGCCACCACGACCCCTTGGAAATTTCCAAGCTGCTAGTTTCTCCAGGCAATATCCATCACAAAAATCATCATGCTTCGTGCTTTGTTAATATGAGGCTGCTGGGGTCACCCCTTCGCTCCAGTTGGCCGTATATCCTCAACCAAACCATGCTTATACCTCCAACAGTTGACTCCGTCTCCGATAGTCTATGCTCATAAGAGAGCATTTACATTAACGAATATTTGTCTTTCTTGTCTATTTGGAGAAGAAAGAAAAAACCTTGTTTTCCGACCACATATTCAAAGAAAATTAAACCAAATAAAAATTTGAATAAAAGTTCTTGTTTTCTATGAGATGGAAAAGTGGAAATACAAGTTTATATTTACTCTCAGCATCCTTTCATTTCAATTTTTTTTTTTCACTTTTAAATTTTCTTTTTATCTTTAAATAAGCCATTCGTTTAGTAGATATTGTTCAATAGAATCAATTCAAAAAAAAGCTTCCTTTCAAGAGAAAAATTATTTTCTTTTATTTTATAATGTATTATACATCGTATATATGATAAGTATATGCAAATTTATGTATAAGAATTATATATAACTGTTCAATGTTTACTTTTTCTTCTGTTTATTTACATGTATATATGTCTGTATGTTTACTTTCTGTATATACATACATATATACATTGAGTGGTGAACGCTTGAATAGAAGAAATTGTTGGGAAATTCGGTTTGAAATGGATCCAGTTTACATCCCGGACAATATTTACTTTCCTTTACAAACTCTCAAAAGTTGTGCTTTTACTTTTAAAGCTTTTCCATTTTTTTTGTTGGTTAAATCATTTTTTTTTTTTTATAATTATAACCGCTTATGTGATTAATAAATAAAGTAATTAAAAAATGCGCACATGCGCTTAAGATTTATAATAGGATTCCATATTTATATTACGATATAATAAAATTTGAAGATTAAAAAAAAAAACAAGTTACCAATGGAATGGCGAAGTTAAATTGTGAAATGGGTAGAGAAAATTGTGACGATGTTTCGCACCTGATTTATTTCCCTCTCTTTTTCTAAACTTGAAAGGATATAACCAGTAAAACTGAATTTACATGAAACATGCTGTAGATATGCATCTTTTTTAAGCATGCAGAAATTGTAAACTATAAACTAATTTTAACAGTAAACTTGCAAAAGAAAAGTTAACTGCAACAATTTAACACTTTAACATCTGCAATCTGGTTAAAGATGTTTGAATTTAAAGTTTGCAATGCATTTTTTTTCCCTCTACTTTACAACTTGAAGTTCAACCATTATGTACACAAAATGTAATTTACATTGTAAATAAAGTTAGGACATCTTCTGCCTATTTCCACGCTCCAACTGACTGTAGCCATAACTTCTCTGCCCGATTCTTATATAGCTGAGGTAATTTTCCGAGTCTGAATGATTTCTTGGGAATTGTTGTAAACAACTTGTTATGCACCCAAGCTTTTTTTTTTGACAGAAAGTTTCCTATATATTTTTTCCTGTAAAATGTTCGAGATCTCTGGCGACTTCCAATTTATCATTTTACTATCTAAGCTTTTCCATCTAAAATTTATGATAAATGGTAACAAATTGCCAATCATCACGACGATTTCTTTTTAAGCTTGGAATACGAACTACAAATATATAAACCCATCAATATTTGTAAAATTTTTCTTGAATAAATTTATTTTACATGAATTTTTATGCGGATGCTAAAAAAAAAAACTTATATTGCCCAACCAATATGTTTAGTAAAAAACAGGAAATAAATAAAAATAAAAGAAAATTAAAAGGTGAGAGGGCGCGCCTCGGAAAGGCTCTCCAGTCCCTCTGCAGGGCTCTGTTTAATTAAAAAAAAAAAAAGGAAATAAAAATAAAAGGAAAGGGGTGAAAATATTAAGTGGACTGTATATATGTATTGAATAAAGAGAGAGCAAATGGGCTCATATAATATGAACAAAAATGAATATTAAATTAAATTGAAAATAACTAGCAAAAATATTTATTATCTTCAACAAGCCAAAAGGAAAATTGGTTACCTTAAACGCAGAAACCTTAACACCAGTGCAGGTAGACTCAGTGTCCTTAGCCCAAATCGGGGACAAGGGAAGAGGAAAATAGGAAAAGGAAATAAGACCTTTTGTGCCTGTAACTCCAGAGTCCTGATCCATACACTGCTGCTTGGCTGATGAATTCTGATAATAGTTAATCGGCTCCCAGAATCAGCGTGGCCGGAGAAGCAACCGGAAGTAGACCGTGTATTTGCGCAATAAACTTTGCAGGCCAGGAGAAGCCGGATACACTCACTCGACAAGAGACCAACTTATTAACACTAACCCCGAGGAAAACCAGAAGTGGCAAACTTGGGTTTTTCACGTTGAAGGATGGCGGAAGCGGTCTGAACTGTATAGGCATAATGCGTGCTAACATAAAGAGTGTAGAATAGTGACTGACTGGAGAGGGCAATAAAAGGGGCTACCCCCTCTCAACATTTAGGACACAGTCTATAGATTGATGAATTATTATATTCCAATAACGACAAGTATAAATTCGGATAAATACCGAACACAATATTTCTGAGCTAGATGGCACTCCTGCGGTCTTTCACGTCCTATTGCCAGGTAGCCACATCCATACTTCCTAATGTTCTATCTGTAATGCACAACCTCCTATGTAATTAAAAATATCGAGTCAATTAAAATTGTGATATTGGTAGTAAAATTGCGAGAGACGTGTGAGTGATTTACATTAGATTTTTTTGTGTGCAGTTTTCCGTGATCATCGAAACTATAGGTGTACATTATCTACACATAAGTCGTATATTATCTATACAATTTTATTTGCAACAGTTTTCTGGGAAAATTTATATTTGTTAGTATTTGGGAAGCAGATATCATCATCTGTTGTTGTATTCCGAAATATTGTAAGATTGTTATCCTTAAGATTTAAAACATTTTTAGAGAAGAAATCGTTTTTTAAAGGTTTTATGGGAAAGCTGACTGGCGTTAGAGGTTGCTCCAGAAAGGCTCATTAGTGTGCCAACTAGTAGCCTGCTGGAAGTTAATATAACAAAATATTTTTTCGTCTTCAAAGAAAATTAATATTGCAGCCAGTGAAAGGCGTGCATTACTGCTGATAGTGACGTCACAAATAATAAATTTAAATAATGTTTTTTTTTTCCTTATAAAACCTACATACAATAAATCACGTGTGCAAAGTTAACTGAATTGAATATTAACTTTACAATAACTGTAAAACAAAGATGTTCTCTTGGGGATTAAGTGTAAAACTACCGAGTGGTACTTGCGAGTTAATTATTTGTGCAAAAGCAGGTCACAACCACCGCCCGCCCAATCCTCTTCCTCTTGTTCAAGCATACACATATAACGTATATATATATATATATATTTCAGGAAAGGTTGAAATATAGTACGGGGTGTGGAGTTTCTAAAAGTTACGCACCATTCACCCCCTTCCTACCTACTGTAACTACTACTACCACCAAACAAACGACACACCTACCTTGGCGTATCGTCAAGAACTTTAGGACGAGTTTGTTTGGCGGGGTGCCGCCTTTTACCCATTCCAAACTTTACCGCTTAAAGCTTTATATACAAAGAGAAAGATTAGCACTGTCAGCGGTTTAAGTTTATGCTTTAAATGAGCGGTTTCTATATTTTTTTTATGCTGCTGGCAACGATTCTTATATTTTTGGCATTATATATATATATATATATAAAATATTCATCAATACATATTGTACATATAATATTAATAATTAATTTTATTAAAAAATAAAAAGTAACATAAAGCACTTTACAAGTAAATCATGGCTTTCAAACTAGAACTGGTTTGACCTTCTTTAGTCACATTTTCACCATAAAATTAGCCAATTTTCATTAAACACTCAGAATTTGTCTAATATAATATACAATTCTTAAACCTGAAAAATCAGTTTATAGGAAAGCCTAACCCTGGACTGCGCCTAGAAAAATGAATGCGCCACAGAAAAAATAAATTTCTGTGGAAATATTTCAAATAATAGCTCACCGCAAACGTTTTGTAACAAATTTCAAGATAATCAACGAAACAGTTTACGAAAAAAATCCATTCAATAGTAAAGTGATATTCCAAGGTTAATCGAAGGGGAGGGAAGCTAAGTGGTTAGCGTGTTGGACTCCCCACGCGGAGGTCCCCGATTCGAGTCCAATGCTACCCTTAGATTTTTTTTTCCTAGGAACCTCTTCAGCTCACTGTTCGGTGATGGACAGTGTTGGCTATAGCGAGAGGACACTGTCCGGAGGCCGGCAGTGCACTGAGAAGGCTCCGGGCGCTAATGACCATAGATGTTGACGCGCCTTAAATTAAAAAAATATTTTGAACGAAATCTTTCTTGTTGGATCATTTGGGAAGTTTCTAAATGAAATTTCCTAAATTTGCGCTTCTTATGATTTTTCGGTTTGGACCTCTGCTTTCACAAAAACAAACGCGCACACCTCACACACTTCCTAAATATAATTTTTTCCTATCCAGGTGATCTCAGATGTAGATGATTGACACCCACAATAATGCATGGAAATTTTAAAAAGGGTTTACCTATCCATGAGTACTTCATAGACACAGGTAGCGCTCTAACAGTCCCTTAAAAAATAAAAAAAACAAAAATCTGGTCTAGAACACTCACACGACCTTCCCTTACTCTAATTAATATAATTTAATCAATAAATTTTCTTTAGGGAAGGGATTAGCTCAGTGGTAGTGCGCTGGACTAGTAACGCGGAGACCCGGTTTCGAATTCAGCCGTGCCGCCCTTAGATTTTCTCTTCCTAGAAGCCTTCAAGCTCACTATCCGGTGATGGACAGTGTTGTCTGTAATGAGAGAACAGTTCCGGAGGCCGGCAGTGCACTGAGAAGGCTCCCCGGGCGCAAATGACCGTAGCTGTTGACGCGCGTTAATTTAAAAAAAAAAAAAAAAACTTTAAAATTGCAACGTTTACAATGTTATTTTAGCTGGCCATAAAACTGGTAGTGGGATTTTTACAGGAATACCAGAGCATCCTTTATGTGGAGCGCTCTGTGTATACAGCTCTCAAATCAAACAAAGTTATGGTTAATTAAAATTTGAGCTAACTGACAGACCCCCCCAATACCCCTCTAAAATCAATTTTTTCGGGACAATTTATAAGTTACAAAAATAAATGATACGTTTCAATCTATGCAGCAAGTATTCCAAGCTTAAAGGAAAATCGTTGTAACCGTTTTCGAGAAATTTCCCCCAAAAAATTCTGTGAAAATCGCACTTTCGGTTAAACGATTTTCTTCAAATTTGGATTTTTATTAATGCTTCTAATTTGTAATAATATTATGTAGATGGCAGTAACCATATATTATACTGAAGTGATACTTTAGAGGAAAGCATAACGCTACTGTCCGCTCAGACCCCCCCCCCCAAATAAATTAATTTTCCTGGGAAAATGTTTCAAATAGAAGTGACATCTGTGTAGATAGCATACGAAGTTTAAGGAAAATCGTTAGAGCCCCTTTTATTATTCTATAAAAAATAAAAATCATTCTATAAAGTCGCATTTTCGGTTCACGGATTTTGCCCGAATCTTCGTGTCTGATGCGGTGGTGGTACCTAAACAGAATACCAACTTTGAGCTTCTTGCGAATTCATGTTTTTGAGATATTCTGTTAACACATATCCGATTCGCATTGACATTTTTTCATAATCAGGAGACCCTAAAACATGTACTTCCGGTGGTTTTCCGGTCAAAACTCAATTTCGAAAATCTGATACGATCGCATTACTAGAAGTAAGAGTAAGTAAAATCAGTCTAAAATAAAATAAATAAATAAAATGTTGGATGATAATTATTATTCTATTACCAAATAAATGCTCCATCTTGTCTGTAAATGGTTGTATCCAAATTAGAGCAACAACTAATATGTTGGGTAAAAATTATTATTCCAAGTTTGAAGAAAATTACATAAATTTCCGGTGAAAACTGGATATTGAAAATTTGTCACGATAACAATACATCCGCTTACAGCAGTATGAGACAGGTAAAAGCCCCAAAAAGTTATCTAAAATAAAAATTCAATGTAGTTATATATCATAGGGGAATAAGTTTACCTGATAAAAAATAATTAGAAAGGTTAAAAAAAAAAGAAAAAAAATGTCTATTTATGGTAAAGATATTCAAGAAGGGGGTTTGGCTCCCCCCCACCCCCAAAGTTTACCTATGATCTATTTTTTTAGTTAATCTCCCTTCTTTTTTCGAACTTTTCTTTTTCGTGAAAGCGCAGGTTTTCTCTGCACACAGATGGTAATTTTATTATCCAGGGTGTCCCATTTAAACGGGCCACTTTTGAAATAACTCTTAAACGAAGAAAGATATCAAAAAAATTAACAGAACGTTTGTTGAAATATTTACACTCCAGTTTATGATGGTGTTAATGTTTTTTTTATTTTATTGCCGCCTTACACCTTAAATCAGTGATTGAAAGTTGCAATTTCCTTTTGACCACCACTTTTTAGTACTGTATTGAAAACTACTAAAAAAATGAAGAAAAATGCCGTTAATTTCACTTTAATACTTCAAACCATAAACATTAAATTTTCGTCGTTTTTGTCCTATTTCTCTGTTTCATAAACTAAAATTAAAAGCGGATTTTCTTATTAATTTCTAATAAATAAGAGAGTTCAAATGCTGACAACACTTGAAATCTACTTTAGAACCATAAGGGACCTAGAAATCAGGTAAAACATCATTAAAACAAAACATTCCGGTTTATTTACTAAACGTTTGTTAAAGTATTTGCGCTCTAGTTTGTGATGGTGTTAATGTTTTATGATTTTATTGCCGCCTTACACCTGAAATTGCTGATTGAAAGTTGTTTTTTTTTACCCCCAAAAAACGACAAAAAAAATGAAGAATAATGCCGTTAATTTCACTTCAATATTTCAAACCGTTGCTAAGATATTCAATCACAAAAATTCAATTTTCGTCGTTTTTTTTTCCTGTTTCTTTGTTTCATAAACTAAAATTAAAAGCGGATTTTCTTATTAATCTATATATATAAAAATTCAGCATCCGTATGTTGTGGCCGCAAAACTCGATAAGTAGTCGATGGATTGACTTGAAATTTTTACACAACGTTGCATATCTATATAAGAGTGTTTATATATACTTTTTACTCCGAAGTTCCCAAGGAAACGAGGACTTTTCCGAGCGTTTCGCGAATTGGCAGAAATAGACAGACTCAGACGCGTTGCGATGGTGGCTTACTCTCTGAAACACTTTCTCAACTACTTATAAGTACCTCTATTCCGAAGTTCCCACAGAAACGGGAAATTCCGAGCTAAAATCCGTTCAAACGGCCATATTGCGTTTTGAGCACTGGCTTCTTCAGGTATTGCTGCTGCGTTGATGGAAGGGGGTAGAAAGCGCATTCAGCTTCTTAAGTGTGTTATGACTTAAACATGCACTTCACAGGAAACCCGACATGTAACATGTCTAAAACATCAGGAATTGGAAAGGTTCCTCGGGCGTGCAAAATCATTGTATGGGTTGAGTGTACAATGGCTTATAAGAAGTCATTGGAATCATTAGATCATACATTGAAACACTTGCGAAATAATCAGGTTCCATTTGGGGAGCATTGGTGTTAGTTACTAGCCGGTGACTTCAGGTCAAACGCTTCCAGTGATACCTTGCTCAACACCAGCTGATGAATTGCATGCCTGCTTGAAATATTCAACTCTTTGGAGCATAGTAAACAAAATTCATTCAACAACGAATATGAGAGTTCAAGTTCAAAACGATCCAACAGCTGCCATATTTTGAAGATAATTACTCGAAACGCCTCTGCTCCTACAAATCCGCCACTGCACCTTCCCATCTAATTTCTGTACACTCAAAAGAAGAATTAGTAGACAGGGTATTCCAAAGCATCGAAACAAATTATCAAAATCACGCATGGTTAAGCCTAAAAATCAGACTGAGCCACAGCGAAGCGTGGTCGGGTTAGCTAGTTTTTAATAAATATAAGAGTTCAAATGCTGTTAAAAGTTAAAAGCTATTTTAAAGTAATAAGGGACCTAAAAATCAGGTAAGAAATCATTATAACAAAACAATATTCCGGTTTATTTACAAAAATCTATAAAAAAAATATTTCCTATTCATTTAAAATGACCTCCTCGGTTTAACCGGCACAAGCGCAGTCGCTGCCCAACAGATGAAGTTGCTAACCGTATCATGTCTGCCGGCATTGCTAAGCAGGTTTGAATCTTCTTTAAGTTGAGGTCTTCTCTAAGTGCTTCTGGAGTTGGTCCCCTGATTTAAATTTTCTTTGATATATCCCCACGGAAAAAAGTCGAGAGGGGTTAACTATAGCGATCTGGAAGGCCAGCTTACCGGTCCCTGTGTCCCGATCCAGCGGCTACTGAACCCCTCTTGAATTGCCGGTTAAGCCGAGGAGGTCATTTTAAATTAATAGGAAATATTTTTTTTATAGATTTTTGTAAATAAACCGAAATATTGTTTTGTTTTAATGATGTTTTACCTCATTTTTATGTCCCTTATGGATCTAATATAGGTTTCAAGTGTTGTCAGCATTTGAACTCTCTTATTTATTAGAAATTAATAAGAAAATCCGCTTTTAATTTTAGTTTAAGAAATAGAGAAATAGGAAAAAAACGACGACGATTTAATGTTTATGGTTCAATATCTCGGCAACGGTTTGAAATTTTGAGGGGAAATTAACGTTATTTTTCTTCATTTTTTTTAGTAGTTTTGAATACAGTACTAAAAAGTGGTGGTCAGAAGGGAATTGCAACTTTCGATCACTGATTTAAGTTGTAAGGCGGCAATAAAATAAAAAAAACATTAACAGCATCATAAACTAGAGTGCAAATATTTCAAGAAACGTTATGTTTATTTTTTTGATATCTTTCTTCGTTTAAGAGTTATGTCAAAAGTGGCCAGTTTAAATGGGACACCCTGTATATAGGTATGAGATACTTCTCAAAGATCTTCGACTCTTCGGGTTAATTTTTTTCCCCTTCCGACACTGGATGAAAATTCAATACACTGAGAAGAAAACTCGTCCAACAGTTTGTGCCCTTCTCTTCATCTTCCTTATCTACTAAGCTTTCTGTTTCTTATATATATATATACTTTCTTTAATCTATTTATCCCCCCCTATATTTTCCCTCTCGTGGAATCATGGTATTCTTCTCTTTCTTCATTATTTAGTTTTTCTTGCACAGCAGTATCCTAAAACACTCACACACACACACACTCACACACACACACACACACACACACACACACACACAATAGAGGCCACTGGTAACTCTATCTACTGTAATACCTTAATCAATACTAAAACTGTTAAAGAACATTTCTTTATAAAGTTCGGCACTTATTTACTTCGTTAGTTAGTGGAGGAGAAGAAAACAAAGAGAAAAAAGCATTAAGTTTCACCTGTTAGTCGTGAGTTCAAATACAGCTGTAGTTGATTTTTTTTATTTTTTATTCTGCTCTTTATTTCTTTTTCTTAACTTTTACTTCTTATTTTATTTCTTTTCTATTATAGTGAAATGACACTTAAAAAAAAAAATAATAGTAATAAAATGAAATAACTTCATTCTACCTTAATATTACCTTAAAGACTAAAATCTTTTTTGAGGAGAAAGATCTGGTGTGAAACGGTCACACGATTTCCTCTTATCACTGATAATATAATTATAAAATTGAATTGATTAATCCGCAAAATATTCCCAGTGATATATTTAAATAACTTATTCTTATAACTTCTTCTTTAAGTAACTTATTCTTTAAATTCGCACTTCCGGTTTACCGACTTTATTCAAATTTGGAATTCTAGCAATGCTTTATCTTAATTACTAATTAAGATACATGGCTGAACCATAGACCAAAGATCCAGAAACCCCCAAAAAATTAATTTTTCCGGGAAAATGTTTTAAATAAAAGTGATAAGCATTTAGTGATAAGCACATAGAGTACACAGTTTTTAGAAACTCATCGGATCTATTTACGAGAAAATCGCTAAAACTAAACAAAACATTGTCGTATTTCCGGTTGGTGGATTTTACTCGAAACCTTCATATTAGATGTGGAGTTAGTACCTAAACGGAATACTAACTATTTGAACTCCCTGTAATTTTTCTTCTTTTTTTTTGGAATATGTTGTTCACACACAAACATACAGAACATACGAATAAAGTCCAGATGAATAAAAAAACTTTTTTTTTTTTTTTTTTTTTTTTATTCATGCCAGAGGAGTTCAAAACACGTATTTACAATGAAAACTCAATTTCGAAAATTTGTTACACTTCATCTTGCCAGGAGTTAGAGATAGCATACAAATCTGGTATGAAAGCACCATCGTACCATTTTCACTTACAGCGATTCATACAACTGTAAAATTGACAGATTTCTATTCACTTATCCTAACATAAATACAGGGATGGTGATGGTATATGTTGGTTAGTACTTGAATGTATTTATATTGTTGTCAAGAAGACAGCGCCACCAGCAGTGAACAAATATCCAAATTACATTAAAAAAAAAAAAGATGATGCAAAACCTGTTCTCTGCGTCCATAGAGCTACAGTTTGGGGAAACAGATTAACTTTTCCCAGATCATACTGTCTGCATCAAAGGGCCCTCAATCTAATCTCCTTAAATGTCCTGGGGATAACCGGTGGAGCAGTCCGTGTAGCGATCGGAGATTGGCTTCGAAGCAAGTATGAGGAGCTCTGGAGAAGGAGCCTAGGTGACATACACAGTAAAAGATGATGCCATGACTGTGTAAAAGAAGAACCAATTTCACCTTAGCGTGGGTAGGAACCAGATTTCTCTGGTGACGGGGCTATTTACGGGTCATGGTAAGTTCAGGAAGCATCTGCACAAGATGGGTCTAATAAGAGCGGAAACCTTGTGCAGACTATGCCAGGAGAAGGAGGAGACGCCCCTCACTTGTTATTTGATTGCGTTGCATGCGATACGATACGAAACTTTGGTACATTGCGACCTGATGAGGTAGTAACGCAATGATCTGGTGGTGAAAGCCCTAAAACTCTTCAGGAGGGGATGGTTCACCTACTAGAAATTACCGGGCATGGCACAATAAGCCTTTGTTGACTGCAGTGCTGGGTATAGCTCGCACGTAATTGTTAATAATAATAATAGTAATAATAATAATAATAATAATAATAATAATAATAATAATAATCTCCTCAAAACCCAAGCAAGCTGAAGATGAATAAGTGTTTTGACTAACTTTACAAATGGTAGGGTCGCCGGCATAAGTCCCATTATAAAGGGACCTTTATCTCCTTATCTTCTTAAACCACAATATAAGGAATCCAGAAATAGCATCAACTCTCTCAATGCTTCTGTTCAGATCTCCGAAATAGAATCTTGGACCGCCGCAAATCCAATCTCATTTATAAAGAATGATTGCTATTAGCTGTTCATATCTGGGAGCCCGATTAAAGATGCGACCAGTAATATGTTGATAGCAGGCTCCGGGACTAATCCAGAGGGGGAGAAAAGGCGTCAAATTTAGGTCAACCTGTCTAACTCGTAATTAATTTTAGTGTAAGTTCCCAGTCACTATGAAAGAGGGCCCAGCAATATCCTTTACGGTGAGCGTCAGTCTCCAGCAGATTTACTTTACAAGTTACTCTACCTGATTTACTACTAGCACGTAACATAGCGACGATGTTGACAGAATGTGGAGGGTGATAGTAAAGATATAAATCAGAATTTCGTGTTAATAAAAGAATTTTTCAGTATTTTCATTTAACCGGTCTAACATGAGTTAATTGGTATGTTATTTTAACATACCTACCACGGAAAGTAATTAACGTGCGGAAAAAATAACATAAACATTAATGAAAGTGGAAAAATGTTGGATCATTATTTCATTAATAGAAGGGGAAAAGTACCGTGTATGGAATTAAAGAAGAAATATTGCTGCGAAGCACTCGATGAACACACGACGTTCACCTATGGCTATTTAATAATTCTGATTTATTTATATAGTTGTTATCCAGTTACAAAATTCACATTTGTATCAATAGTAAATTTACATATATTATCCGAAATATAATCAAGCGAAAAAATGTCGTACTGCCGGTAAGTCGATTTTTTAAATTCGGAATTTTGGCCACATATAAATTTGTTATTACTATCATTTGCAGGATAGAATCGAATAAAATATTGAAATAACACTTTAAAGCCTAACCGCTCCTCTGTCCCAAAATCTGAATTAAAGTTATAGCTCATTCAATGATTAATCGATATATACTGTAAGGGTGTTGTGAGGAGATGTTGGTTGTTGATAATGATAGATAAGAGTGTTGTGAGGAGATGTTGGTTGTTGATGATGATACCTTAAGATTGGTTTAAGATATATAATTGATATGTGTATATATATAACTGACTGCCAGGGACTTTACACTTTAGAATTTAGAACTGAACTGAACTGACAGACTGACGTGGCTAAAATGATATTTACGGAGTGTGAATCAACAGAATGATGTCTGATGTGTAAGACTGAATTGAACAGAATGATTGACTGTCTCTCTCTCTCTCATATATATATCCACTGGCCGAACCTCTCCTCTCTGTGCGAGAGAGGCTGTTTCTCTCCGCTAGAGTGGATGAGTGGTGAGGGTTCACTACCCCTACATATACCAAGTTTAAAGAAAATCTTTAGAGTCGTTCTGGTATAAAAAAATCGTGGGGGAGGGGGGACTGAAAAATTCATTCTGTAAAGTGTTACTTCCGTTGGACCGATTTCGACCAAAATCTTATTGACATGCGTCCTTTTGATTGACAAGTTTTCATCAAATTTAATAATTTTTGCAAAATGTTTAGTTGAAAAACATTAAACATAAAAAAACGTCTTTTTAAAGAACTCACCATTTCAATTGCCCAGAATCAAGTTTCTCCGGGAAAAAGTTACAAAGAACTTCATGATCATATGTCTATAAGTATTGATCGAGATTATTGAAATCTGATGGTGTATTCATGAGGAAATCTTTCCTGTGAAAATGCTTCAAATAAAAGATGTTGATCGCTTTTTATATGCGCAGTTGATATATACAAAGTTTAAACGAAATCACAAGAGCCATTTTTGAGAAAACTGAAAAAAACTGTTCAATAAAAACGCACTTCCGATCAACCGATTTCTTTTGAAAGTCGAAAATTTTGGCAACATAGCTATTTAATTCTTATTGAATTATTTAAATATTAGAATGCTATAATAAAATTAAAAAAAATCATTTAGAGACAATAAACATAAACCCTATCCCTCCCCCAAAAGCCTCCTTAAATGAATCTTCCCGGACTAACTTTTCAAATAAAAATTGTAGCCCCATTATTTGTGTAGTTGAAATAATATGCCCCAAAAAAAATTCAACTAAAATTGGAACTGTCTTCAAGCAAATCACACACAAAAAAAATAAAAAACGGAAAAATCCTTTTAGAAAAGTGGTATTTCCGGTTGTGGTGTTTTGACCGACAATTTCCTGTCGGATCCCATGATGATAAGAAATGTGCAGTTTGAACTTTCTACGATTTTTCGTTTTTGAGCGGGGTTGTTCAAAATATGTATATATATATATATATATAAAATGGGTATTTCCGATGATAACTCTTGACAAAATCAAAATACTTCCGTTTATCAGCAGTAAGTGGAAGTAAAAATTGATAATAAAAATAAAGTTAACAAAAGAAGTTTACAGATAATAGAGGGACAGATAGGGAGAGAGAAGAAAGGCTTGAGAGGGATAATGACAGTGAAATGGAGTTGGATGAATAGTTTGTGGGATAGACGTGGATATCTAAATGGAGCTGGAAGACTCTCTCTTAACCACCAAAAACCAGGCTATCAGATTCCAGATAATACAAACTTTTTCTACTTTTTCTTTCCTTAGTCCTAGTTCGCCACAATGTGCAGGAAATTTTCCAATTGCTTTTACCAACTCAATAGAAATCACCGTTATACCCTAGTGTTGGCAGTGATATTCAATCTTGTTTTGTGCGTAATTCATTTTTACTTTCTCTTTGCTACCTAGACAAATCGAGCGTGAACAATTCACACCACTTTCTCTTGATGCAATCAATACAATTTTTATTCATACATTTCTTTACTCGCTTTCAATATTTACCAAACATATGCTGGACTTGTGGCAATTTATAATCTATTTATAAGAATAAAGTTAGTTAGGATAGTAATTGTTTTGATTTGTGTGACAGCGACCTCTATTTGATCACACCGAAACAAAGTATTTCCGGAAAAATGTTTCAAATGGAAGCGTCAAGTTAAAATGTCAACAGTTAGCATTCCAGATTTTTTTTTTTTCTTTTATTTAGAATTTTACAACTACATGCTGTACATGTAACAAGTAAAAATGCTGAAAGTATATAAAAATAAGATGTGAATGGTAGGTTATCCATTCATAATCACCATTAGTTGCCCAGGTGGTCGCGGGGCCAACGACGCTTCAAGCGTCTCGTAGGATTTTCTGGAAGTGTAGTTGAAGAGAGAATATGAACAAGAGGATTAGGATGGAGGGAAAGTTTACTGTGGAAATTGAGATACTTGGATTTCGCTAGTGTATGGACGAATGGAATTTTGAGATCAGTATGTATAGTTTTATTGGAGACGTAATAAGGCGCGTCGACGATGCTACGTAGGATCTTGGATTGGAGGGTTTGAATTCTGTTAATAATATTTCGTTTTGCGGTTCCATAAAGTTCTAGTCCGTAATTCCAAATTGGTGCGAGCAATGCGATATGAAGTCGTCTTTTATTTTGTAGGGACAGTTTGGAGCGTTTGTCAAGTAGTCTGTAACGTTGGTTAAAGCACGTCCGTTTGAGCCTAGTGTGAGGGTCCCAAGTCAGTCGTTTGTCTAAGTAAAGTCCAAGTAACGAACATGGTCTGCAGCTGGTACTAGGTTATTGTACAAGCAGACTGGAGGTATGATTTTTTTGTTCTGGGTGAATACTATTAATTTAGATTTATTTGTATTGATTTTTATTTTCCATTTAGTTAGCCAGGGTTCTAATAACTGAAGATGATGTTGGAGGGAACGTTTGGAAAGTACAGGATCATTATGGGATGAAAGTATTGCTGTATTATCGGCGTAAGTAAAGATTGCTGTGTTGGGATTTGTTGGAATATCAGCAGTATAAATTGTGTAAAGGATGGGTGCCAGAATGCTGCCTTGTGGCACTCCGGCAAGAATAGGGTAAACTGGTAAAGTGGATGATCCTTGGAATAACTTGGTAGAAGCGGTCTGTTAAATATGATTTTAGAATAAGATAGTAGGTGTTAGGTAGGATACCTTTGAGCTTCTACAATAAGCCTTCGTACCAAACGCAATCGAACGCCCTTGATACGTCCAAGAATACGCCAGCGCAGTATTGCTTCCGCTCTAGGGAGATTCCAGATTTAAAAATAATATTTATAACGTTACACTTAACGGGCCACCAACAAAACCCCCTAACGGAAAAATATTTCTAACCAAAGTTACTAAACGTTCTATTATGTACGGCTGAATTTCATTCACCGTTAATGTTTTCCCGGGGAAAACTGGGAAATCTGAATTATCTTTTTAAATAAAGTAATACTTCCGTTTGAACGATTGTTTTATCCTTCAAAGGTATGAATTTACGCAAACCATTTAATTATCTTCAAATTAATAATGAAGAACGGAATTAATAATGCAGACAAAGGAATTATACAATATAAAAATTGTTGCCATTATTTGTCAGCACGACAAAATATGTATTGCGAAAGATAAAGTTGTTGAGAAGAACGACAGATAAAGAAAAATCACAACAAAAAATTGATAAACAGGACCAAACAAAAATTTGATGTGAAACAATCACACGACCTTCTCTTCTTGTAAGTTATCTTATTGGTACATTTTTTTTTTCAAACTTATCATTTTTATTAACTGTTTACTTGTCTTCAATTTTATATCAACTGGAGAATCTAAATTTAATCAAATGACTTTTATGAGGAAAACATAATAACCTTCTCCCCTCCCCCCAAAACTTCTTTAAATAAACTTTCTCGGGAAAAAGTTTGAAACAAACGTGATAAGTCCCTTTATTCACAGTTAGTACAACAAATTTAATGAAATCCGTTTGAGTTTCTATGGAAAAAATCGTAGAAAGATAAAAATTGTTCAACAAAAAACTCACGGTTTCTGTGAAAACTCAATATTCTAAAGTTTGGAACGGTACACGGAACTTCCTCTTACAGCGATAAGAGACATAAATAACAGACAGCGGCAGAAATATTTAAATGAATGACAAAATATGTAATTCCAAGGATATCGCGTTTACATTCGTACTTTATGTAACATATGTTAAGAATTAAAACTAGGAAACTAATTCAACCTAATCAATTGAATGTATCTCGTCAGATTTCATCTACTTAAGCAAAGATATTTAAATTTAGTTTTCCTTTGTTTTTTTTTTACATAAAAACTAAATTCATTGAAAAGAAATAAAAGATAAAATTGGAAAATAACAAAGAAGAAATTGAGGAAGCAGATAATTAAAAATATTTGTTAGAATAGAATAGAAACTAGTTGATGAGTTTCTACTCCAGTTAATTTAATAAGCCTATTAAGGATGCAACTTAGATCCAATTAGGTGTTCAGTTTGAGTTTGTCGACTATTGTTTATAGAGTAAACTAACGAAGTAGTTTACTGGAAAATGAACTAAAGGCTTTTAACATGAAAAATAAACCTTCAAGCGTGACGTAACGTGAACGGACTTTTGTAAGTGTAAATAATAGTAGAGGTGGAAAAGTACATAGGGGCGCGCTCTAGGCTGTTTACTAATTTCGTTGACATTAAACTACAAATAATTTTAATCTAAGAAAATTAAGAACCAATTGAATTTTTAGGTAATAATACTTTGTGAAGGTAAAATTGAAAAAAATAGAAAATCTGTTGTGAAAAACTCATACGACTTTCCCTTACAGCAATTTTCATTGTTATAATTTATTTATTTATTTATTTATTACTTCGCTATGAATTTCACATATAACTAAATTGAATAAAAATAAATATATAAATGCATCCGAAAGATAATTTAAAAGTCGGATTTCCCGCGAACCAATTTTATTCATACTAGGAATTTGAACATCACAATTACATTCATATTAATATTAAGACGATAAACTAGCGTAATATATTGAAATAACACTTTAGAGCAAATCCTAATCTCACACTCCCCCCCCCTCACGTAACTGAATTTTCCGGGGAAAATGTTTCAAATAAAAGTTTTAAGCTCATTTTATCAATTAGCCGATTTACCAAGAAAATCATTGCAATTTTCAAGAAATTGCTGAAGAAAAGACTGAAAAATCTATTAAGTGGTACATCCGGTAGAACGATTTTTGCCCAGAACTTTATTAATGTGTACTCCCTGGTAACAAAATAACGGATAACAATATTTTGCAATAGGTACTTTCCTCTTGCCAGCAAATGCTTCGAGGAACTCCCTCTTCTCTTGATGGTATAAGAGGAAGTGAGTGTATGCATACTGCAGTAGGTTGGATACTACTATTTATGTAAATATTCGTGTAAACAAAATATCTCAAAACGAATTTTGGAAATTCTTAGAGGTTTACAATTGTCTTTTGAAAATCATTCCAATTATTATTATCATTTAATCTTGGCAAACTAACAACACGCATATAGGCCTATCACTTTTATTTGAAATATTTTTTGTAAGAATATTCATATCTGAGCACGTTTCATGTCTTTTCTGGGATAGAGCTTACCTCAGATTTCCCTCGTGCTATTTCCAAATATCATATAGTGCTATTATCTATGTAATACTGTAACAGCAACCAAGAGACAGAGAAAAAGAAACAAAATGCCAGGCATTCTCTCGGACTGGAGTGGGAGAAATCATATAAAGCGGCGGGACACAGAGAAGATATAGTTCAAATTAGTTCAGAAGATAGTTCACCAGTCACAATGTGTCATTACCCCCTTCCACTCTAAATCTACCACTTTACTGTAAAGTCCAGGCAGTCAGTGAAGCTCATAATTATATTACAGTGTTAACCAAGTCTTGATAACTCATCATAACCAAACCAATTCTCTCCATCCAAATCATCCATTATAAATACAAAAGACAATTAAATAGTGTAATGATAATAGGCATTTGATGAAACACATAAAACTGAAATGACGTATACTTACAACTTTTCTGTAGACACAAATTATATTTAACGAATTTTGTGAAGAGAAAGAGTAAAATCGAGTATAGACTAATCGAGCAAAGAGTGATGATGTTTACAGCGTGATGTAGCGTTGGCTAGTTTAGGCAGTTCAGCTTGTTAACGTGTAGCTAATTAGAATTCTTGCTTGTTTTAGCGGCCAGTTAACTAGTGTGATTACCATGATCAAAACTCTTTGGCTTAAAAAAGGGCGTTTCGCTAGTAAGCAGTTGCTTGAAGCAACACTTTGAGACTTGTAGATTCATCAATAATTAATAATCTCTTGAATGCTTATTCCATACTGGCTATTTCCTTTCTTATGCCTGTGCATTTTAGATTCCTCAAATGGTTTTTCTGGACTACAAAAACCCTGATATTGCTAGGTTTCTATACGATTTTTCTTACTTTATTTCGCATTCTCTTGCATTCGCTGAAGTTGTGCGCATTGCAATAGCAAGCGCTTGAAAACGGTTATGTTATCAGCAGGATAGAGTTTATAGCTCCTGTTGCCCGCTATGATGTTCTTTTTCTCAACTGAGGATTTAGGGGGTTCCTTTGATAGTACCAAACTCCACCTGGTGGAAGTTAAGGAAACTTTATAAAAAAAAACTTCCAATTTTTGAGGAAATTATTTCGGTAACTACTGTTAGAATTGCAGAAAGAGAAAGCCGTGTGCAAGTTTCACATCAGATTTTATTTTGTTTTAATTTTTATTCTTTTATTTTATTTTTTTTTATTTAAGGCGCTTTAACAACTATGGTCATTAGAGCCCGGAGCCTTCTCAGTGCACTGCCGGCCTCCGGACAGGTTCTCTCGCTACAGACAACACTGTCCATCACAGAACAGTGAGCTGTAGAGGCTCCTAGGAAGAAAAAATCTAAGGGTAGTATTGGACTCGAACCCGGGACCTCTGCGTGGGAGTCTAACGCGCTAACCACTTAGCTTATTTATATATCTTATTTGTAAATTTATACATCGCAATAAATTTCATGGTCGTGATGTTCTTAAACATTAAACCCTTAAAATTTATATTAACCAATAAAATTCATTATTAAATGCATAAAATTACATTAACAACGTAAAATAAGTTATACTTTTGCCGGAAGCAACTTAGTATTCAGTTACCATAGAAACGTTCGGTACATTGTAAATGGACTAATATAAAATTAAAATGAGAAAGGAATCAATACGCTTTCTAAAGAGCCTCTATTGCATTAATTTCCCACAATACTTTAATGTTCTTTGAAGTTATTTTTGAAAAAAAAGAAGGAAAATTCCTTCTTTAGAAAAATTAAAATCAGATTCGGAGGATGAGATTTTCTCTGAATGTATTTTACAATTTTGCCCACAATTATTGCCATTATTATGTTACATCTATTGACTGGAATTTTACAATAGATCAAAAATGGACTTCACAATGAAGTGAAGATCAAAATGGGGTTTGTATATGAAAAATCCCTCCCTCCCAAATGGTTGGAAGCTTTGTAATGGGATCCGAGTCATTAAGATTCGTGAGGATCCGAAAACCTAGTTACTCGCTACCTAGGCCAGACTAGGGAGGGAGATTCTATATATATATATATACAGCGGAGCTAGACCTAAGTAGAACAGTTATCGACTTCCAGTCAGCAAACATCATTCTACTTTCTAATCTGCAGCCACTCTGTCTGTCTCTTTATTATTCTCTCGCTACCTTATTCACTAACAGTGTAATGTCCTTGCAGTTTGTGTTTCTATTGACATTATACAACTACTAGTGCATTTCTTCTTAATCATCCCTAAATTCATTTTCTCCAATTCTCTTCCTCTCAAATCCATTACAAGCTCAAACTTCAATTCTATTTAAGTACCACCAAAAAGCGCCGTGAATATTTGATATGTATTTAAGTGTCGTGAATATTTCTAAATCAAAATCCTACACCCGGAAGTGTGATTTTGCTGAAGGATTTTATTCATAATTTTCATAAATTATCATCAATTTTTGTTTAAATTGTATAGTACACAAATCCCCCGGTTTTACTTGACACATTATCCCAGGAAAAACAGATTATTTTCTAAAGTACTAGGGGAGCGCAGCAAGCTTACCGTACAATTTACTGTTCTACTATTTATAGAAAATTAAGCTACTTTAAATACATGACTAGATTCCCAAGTTTGAAGAAAATCGGTTAACCAGAAGTGCAACTTTGAAAAGAATAAGATTGTGACTTTTTTTTCTCGGAATTTCCTCGAAAATATTCCCAAACATTTTCTTTAAACTTGGTGTACAAACTGTACATTATCTTATAAATCCATCACTTTCATGTCATCATCATTTTAAGATGTTCCGGGAATCTGGATTTTTAGATCTCAGGGTTGTTGAGATCTGATCGAGGTTTACTGATCGAATATTTAGGCATTTTCAAGTAAATCGAAGTTCATAATTGACTGGTTACTCAATGTGTCCAGTCAATACAACAAATACTAGGGATTCTCGATTGTATACTGCACAGGAAGAGAAGATACATCAAGTCTTCCATATCTTATTCCTTTTACAAATCTTTCAGTCTCCAGACACCCCTCCATGTCACTCCAATACCCTATTCCTCGATTGTTTAACCTCCCTGTCACAAATTTTCTTGGTGAAGGCTACTGTTGGCACAGAACTAAAAAACGGCAAATCCTCTTTAGTACACTCTGTCTGCTGTCTCATTACGCTCTTCGCATGTCTGGGTACCCAAAAGACCTCTTCTCTGCTCTCTGAGCGGGAGGTAATTGAGTCTTCCACCTACATTCACACACTAATTTAGAACTCCAGCACGGCTTATTCAAAACCTTTAGTGCAGCTTGACTATCGAAAAATATCCCCACATCTTTAACTTCTCCCTGCCACTCTTTCGCCATGCAGCAGCATTCAGTGAAGCCAATGCTCTCAGCCTGGAAAAAAGTTGTCATACACTCTAAAGCTTTAACTGATTTTTTATAGGCTGTTTATTTTATGTATATTCTTCTTAGGGATGATTGAGAATGAACCATTATATAGCCACAAATTTTTTATTTATTTTTTTATATTGTTTCAAATATGTTTTTCCCAACGTTTCAACACTTAACGTGTTATCTTCAGAGGGATACTAGAAATATTAAATGAAAAAATTGTTTACATTATACTTAGATACTGTATACATAATTTTTAGTTTATTTTTAATAACAATTATTGTCCAAAAATTATACCAACCTTTCATTTTATATTACATATTCAGATGTGTATTTGGTTATATTTTCATTGTTAAGGCATGAGTCAATTTAGTAAATTTTGTGTTAATTTTTTGTTAAATTGACTCACTTAAAAAGAAATAAAATGGACATATAACATATATAATGTTATAAAAGTTTGAAATATTCAAAAAAATTAAAATATCATAATTAACGAAGTCTTAACAATGAAAATATAACCAAATACACATCTGAATATGTAATATAAAATGAAAGGTTGGTATAATTTTTGGACAATAATTGTTATTAAAAATAAACTAAAAATTATGTATACAGTATCTAAGTATAATGTAAAAAATTTTTTCATTTAATATTTCCAGTATCCCTCTAAAGATGACACGTTAAGTGTTGAAACGTTGGGGTAAACATATTTGAAACAATATAAAAAAATAATTAAAAAGCTTTTGGCTGTATAGTGGTTCATTCTCAATCATCCCTAAGAAGAAGACTCTAAAGCACAGATCTTCCTTTGTTCAGCTCCAGCAAATAGAGTAACAGCAAAGAGTGTCATGAACTTCCTTTAGCCCCATTTGATAATATTGATCTTATAACCACTCTCTTGAAAAGAAAAATGATAATAATTTTATCTCTCGTTGATATACCAGGTTTATAGAAAGCTACAAAGAAAAATCTGTTCTTTAAATTACTTCCGGTTGACTGATTTATGACCAAAAAAATACGTTGGAACGTCCACCGACATTGTCCAGATCCACAAACACAGGCCAATTTGTAAAAAGCACATTTTCAGAATCAGTGGACCTCAAAACAGTATTTCCAATGAAAACTCAATATTAGAAATTTGATACGATCGTAATACTTCCTCTTACATTAGTAATATGGAAGTAATAAAAAAAAAAATAGAGACCTGGATAAATGTTGAGAAAAAAGGAAAACCTGCTTAAAATCCCTTCAAGAAGATCTTTAGAAATGGACATGGTAAAATGAGAAGGTCCTATAAAAACTTGGAGAAACATAAATGATAAACAGGGATATACCTACTTTGTCATATGTCAAATTACATCAACAGATGATCCCTTCTTTTCATTGAAGGGTGGATCCTATATAGAAATATTTTCTGAGGAAATCTCTCTCTTTATCAACAAAATCCCACACTTACCATATATACACACACACACACACACACACACACACACACGCAACATACACAATACGATACAGCTATCTCCAATGTTCGCATATTTGTATCCTATGTAAATAAAGGAGATGAAAATAAAAATACCATCTTATTGGTGACAATAAATTTTTATAATAAAGTTTTCGACATCATAATAAAAATGTCTGACATAATACAAACAATATTTTATATTTAAATAAAAACATTTTTATTTACATCTGAATGAATCAGCTGTTTCAAAATTCTAACTGAAACTTTCACACGAAACTTTCTCTTACAGCAAAATTATACACTTATTATAAAATTGACAAATTTACTCGAATTTTTGACATAACATTGCCCCCCCAAAAAAGTATAGATAGTGGTGATTTTAATGAAGTTATATGTTAATTTTATGCATATAGATAGATTAGTTACAACCGTCATTACATTGTAGTCCAAAAGAGATTGCGAAAATCCAACTCGAAATCCAACCCCAAATAATACTTGAAATTTAACATCATTGTTTCCCCCAATATTCGCGGAAGAATATTTGAATTAAATTATGGCTTTATATCTGTACAAGACTGAATGTTTGTATCCAGCTACTCTTTATATATGCAACCTAAAAATTTCCCCAATTTTCCTTTCAGCTCTCCTAAGGAATGAAGTAAACGGATCTTGCTCTCCCCTATGTTTGTTGGAGAGAGATGCATTACGTCTCGTGTGAGGCAACAGATGACGCAGCAGTTGTGGGCAAATTACTATGTGATTTTTTTTTTCGGAATGATGATATTTAAACAGAATAAAATGCGTATTTTTTTATATATATTTTGTTCAAACACACACACACACACGGACACGGACACACTCACACGCCGTCCTCAGGGAATCTAAATACACAAATATCCGGTAAACATTTATTTTCGAAAATTTGTTTCACCCACACACACCGCACACAGCTCCTCTTATAGCGGTCAGAGAAAGTAACAAAAAAGATTTAATCAGATTAATTTCTATTTATTAAGTTCTAATCAAGTTAATAGAATAAGCAGCTTGTTTTATGATGGATTTTGGTTTTCCTCTGTAAACATCCATTAATGAAAATGTTCTCTCTAACTAAAGACAATTTTATTATTTTCTCCAGTACTAAAACCAAACTAACTAAGCCCAAATTCTAAAAGGTTATAGATGAAAAGGCAAGGTCTGCGAAGCGGTTCTTTTATATATTAGGAGCTGTGTGGTCGGTCAACTGGACCAGTTCCTGTTATCATGATACGACATTTTCCACAAGGGCCCTTGACTAATTTTGACTACAACCTAATTTTATTTACGAGCTAGATCAATTTGAGGCCCCAGTCGGAAATGGATACAGATCTATGATTAGTCTACTGTACAATTTCTCCTGAGTCTGATTAACAGCGGCTGCAAATCTTCCCAGTATTATTCTGGAAAAGTTTTTTTAGAGCTTAGAAGAAGCACCTTGTTTCAGAAGCTTCCATCGTTACATTATTTTACTTTCTGAATGAAAGTAAAAAGTTGGAATCAGGGCTATTTTCATGGGGCTTTATCTGACGTTCCAAACCTATGGATATTGCGTTGGAAACTACTAGTATCTGCTCCGTAGATCTTTTAGATCTTGCTTTTACTTATCTATTTCGTTTCCAGAACTTAAGAAGTGCCTTTTCACTTCTAATCTGGAGTATTCTTATTAGAGCCGGTCTTAGTGCCTCTTATAAGGAAGTTCCTAATGCAAAACTTTATCATGTTACAGTAACCATGCCCACAAGGGGTATCTATTGCATGGAGTTACTTGGGGAGTAGCGATACATTCTACACTTTGCAGACAAGGACAAATACAGTACACGAACTAGGGTCTTCGTCTCTAGTTAATTGGCGAAAGCCAAGGGAGAAGGAAGGGATTAGCTCAGTGGTAACGCGCTGGACTAGCATCGTGGAGGTGCCGGGTTCGAATCCAGCCGTGCTGCCCTTAGATTTCCTCTTCCTAGGAGCCTCTACAATTCACTGTCCGGTGATGGGCAGTGTTGTCTGTAGCTACAGAACACTGCTTGTAGGCCAGCTCTACATTGGAGAAGGTTCCGGGCGGCACAATAGATCTTTCAGGTCACAATGCAATAATCTACAACAGTAACCATAGTTTTAGCACAAAAATATGCCACAGTTCTCCAGAACCTTCCAAAAAAGAAAAATAAGTCCTGGAAAAATGTTTTAAATAAAAATGTTAGATCTTTTCTGTGTGGTGAGTATGCGAAATGTAAAGAAAGTTTACTCGAAGCCATTTTCGAGTAAACACAACACATTATTGACCCCGATTACTGACTCCTCGACTCCCTGGGATCTCGATTATTGGCTGACATTTTTGTATCAGATCCTTTAATAATACTTAAACAAAAGATCAAGTTTGAGCTTTCTGTTATTTTTTGGTTTTTGTGATATTTGTGATTTGTGTTTTGTGAAAAACCTGTGGTATATTATTATGCTTAAACTATGGTTACCGTCATAATAGAGAGACTTGGAAGGTTCTGGGGAACCTGGGGCATATTATTGAGCTTAAACTATGGTTACTGTCTTTTCTCTTATTTACTGGAATTTGTCTCCATGAATCAGTTGATATTTACTTCAATAGTGACAATACTTTAATTAAGGACAATACTTTTTAATATTACGCAATATAATGGAATTACGCTAATAAATGTCTTCAAATAGACTACAAAAACCAACAAGGAGAAGAAACATATAAGAACGAATATTCAAAAATGAATCCAAAAAGAGAAAGGTTCTGTGAAGATATATCATTGCCTCAATGTATATATATATATATATATATATAAGCCCTATAATAGTTAAATAGAACAGCTCTGAAAAACGTCAATGTCTATAAAGGCGCCACTCCTGGGTGGAATGACAGATCACACAAGACTTACCACCGCTACCCAGTGACTCATTCTTTCCCTCTCACTCTCTCTCACTTATTACCCATCTATCCAATGCTAGAGTTTATCCAGTGATCCCTATTTTCCACAATATTTAAAGTGAGATTAAACATACTGTCATACCTCCATCACAAACTTATTTTTCCACCCTTTCGTCACTATCTACCTAATCCCCTTGTCACCGACTCACTCTTCTTGTACTAATCTCCGAATAATTTTATTGCTGTCTATGGTGAAATTATTAGCCATTATTTAATATATTATAATGACTGAATATATGGGTTGTTGTATAAAGTAATTCTTACAAAAACCTTTATTATGAATAAGCATTTCATTAATGAAGTATAATATAATTCTCTGTCTAAGCGGATTACTTAATTGTTTTATAAATGTGTAGCAATGCAATTAAATTTTATTAACATTACACTCTTAGGTTTACACTTAAGAAATGACTAAAATTTACGTACCATGGAAAAAAAACTATAGTGCCTACAATAGCACATATTAACTATAATTTTCTAAATAGTTCGCTTTTTTTTTTTAATTTAAGGGGCGTCAGCATCTATGGCACCCGGAAACTTCTCAGTGCACTGCCGGCCTCCGGACAGTGTTCTCTCGTTACATACAACACTGAGTGTGAGTAGTAGCCGTTACCAAGCAATTTTGCAACAGGGAAGTCAAAAGATAGAGAAATAGGGAATGGGAGAAGCACCAGACAGACGGGGAAGTTTTTCCAGGCTAAAAGATTGTAAAAATTATATGACAGGGGAACTTGAAGTATCTTCTTTCCTGATAGGATGCAATTGAGATAGGACGTCTATTTTTTGTGTCAGAAGTGTGACGAGGGAGACACGGAAAGGTATACCACTACCTAGGTCAGTGTCCCTATTTCGGAGTACAAGTTTCCGCTATTTGGGAGGCAACATTCTAAAGGGAATGCTTGGGGGAGTTGAAAATTAAAGCTATCTTAAGATATTGTAGACAGACCGGTAGACTGCTGTGGGAACCTTTTTAAGAGCGTATTTTTTTTTGTTTATTGTGGGGGAATGACAACCGCATTGGCTTAGAGCCCATTTCTTCGGGCACGACTTTGGTGTATTTGATTCCAGGACTTGTTTTCCCAGCTTTGGTCGTGTCCTCTTCAACGCCAATTCCTAAGAGATGCAAGCACTCTCTTTTATAATCCAGATTCTGGATTACAGAATAGGCAGATGCCCATTGTGGTGAAAGTGGTATGTGATTTACCCCATTTCTGCCCAATCGTTCGACTGTTTCGTTGCTCTTAAACTCCATATGTCCCGGCAACCATTCCAGCCAAACTTTATTGTGCCGAATTGTATAAGGAAATCTCTCTACTCCCAAACTAGAGATGAGATGGATCTGAAACCAGAAGGGCATTTAATGCAGTCTGTTCTCCGAAAAGAGAAGAATCTGCTTATCCGCAGGGCCATTCTCAGGTTTTTTCAACACAGATCTTGATTGCCAAAATTTCACTCTGAAATACTGTGGAGTAGTTGCCAAGATGCCTCTCCATGAGTACCTCTAGTTTTAACCCACTCCCAGCATCGCAGAACTTCTTGGAGCCATCCATAAACCACATGCCTCTTCTGTGGCCGCGCTGTCCATTCTTTGGTCCATTCAATCGTTGCTTTTAGGGTCACCTACAATGGAATATCAAAAATGTATTTTGGACAGATACTGCCCCATTTATTTTGATAACAGGTCTTGTGTTGAATTTATCTTTTATGTCTATATGTCTGGCAAAAGAACTAAAGTACTTCCAATGTCTATTGTTCATTAAACTTTGCCTCAGCTTATAAAAAGAGCTGTAGCGGGGATATCTCCAGCAATACTTCTAAAGCCATGGTCAGGACACTAATAAAGGCTCCCATAATTCAGCAGACCAGCCAAGCCGTGCTAGTGGTTCTGAATATGAGAATCAAAGACAATTTGAATTTTCAAATTGTAGGACATGTATTTATTGATAAAAAAATTTATTTCAGAAATTCTCGGCTTCCTGTCGCAGGAAAAAATTAGAAAAAAAGAAAAATCCTTCCCATTTTTAACTATAAATCTTATAGGACGTCTTCTAGAAAACTGGAGGCACTGAACTCTTCTCAATGCCTTATAAATACATTCAAAACCTGTACCAGTTCCCCAATATTTATATCTGTTCTCCAAGAAAATTCAATTTAACTTTTAAAGGATCAGGCCAAGAATAAGAACAAAAAAATAAGTAACAGAAGAAGAAGGATTGAATGAAGAAGATGTCCCTACAGTTTCTCCTACTTATTGTGTCACATCTTACAAGAAGTAAAACGGAAGTGATGCATTAAATAAAAGGGACTTGAACATCACTTCAACTGGAAAGAAAAGCTCTCTCAATTGTTATATAGTCTTTCGCTTTCACTCGTACCCCCTTCCTCCATTCTTTCAAAGGAGAAAGAGAGTGAAGTCTATTGTGGGATGTTTTTAAGTGATATACTTAAAATGGAACTAAAGGTTAAGCAATAAATTGTTGTGCTTAACGGCCCTAAGTATCACAGGACTTGTACAATTTTCTAAGATGAGTTTCATTATTTTTTCTTTTCCCTTGGTTTTGTATTTTAGAAATTAAAATTGATTATTGGAAAATAGTCTCATGACGATTTCAGATAATTATTGACCTTTTACTCTAGTTTGACCAGCTGCTCTTTTTTTATTCTTGTTTCACATTACACTGTCTTTTCTTCTATGCCACTGAAGAGTTTCTGCCAATTTTGTTTTGTTTGTTTTATTTACAAACTAAAATAGTATTCAGTCATAGTGCTTTCGTCACCAAATTGCAATGCAGGACAACTAAAGAGATTCAAAGAGACGTCATGTCTCTATGTCGCTCATCGGGCAATAAAATCGTCCCCCCTCCCAAATACTACGCACGCCTGGGTTCGTCTTGAAACTGGCCATTCTCATTTGCAATATAAAATTTATTCTAGTATGATGTAGTTGACAGAATATTTAACTAGTCATTCCTTCTCTTGCAATTATTTTAAGGTGATTAATTCCAGACTCCTCATTTTTATCTCGGTTCCTAAGCTCAGTGAATTATGGCATTTTTATCAACTTTGTCCATATTTTTTATTTTAAATTTTTCTAAACATTATTTATGAGATTTAGGCTGAAATTTTTGTTTTCCGAGTGCGTAAACATTGTTCTTGTTGTCTTTGGACAACTAACATCCCTTGAAGAAATGGCTGATCGTGGCGCCTTCCTTTTATGGCACTGGGTTAACTGAAGAAGATTTGTGGTCATGAACTTAGCATCAAGTCAAATAACTATATTTTAAGGCTTGAAAAGCATGCGCACAAAAATATTCTCTACCACTTTTATTTTACATTAGAACAAAGTAATGTTATAAAAATTAGCTTTTAATAAGCCAGGTAATAAAAAAGCTTTTGTGTATGATTAAATTGAAAAAATAAATAAATTGTAAATACATATCTCCCAATATTGGTGGCTTATAAAACTGCATAATTAGCATATTTTTACAGCACAATAAATTTCACTAAACCCAAGAAGTTTAAATAACAAGAAAAAAAGTGCGGCATAGATTGAACGCAACAATATAAGCGACTATTTCACTTTTATGAGTTTTCCACGGTTACTTCACCTTTTTACATTTGCGCTTTCCCACCTTTAGTCCGTGGATGTTTTTTTAAACCTTCTTTTACCTAAAGCTGTAATAGAAGAACCAGTCTTGTTCCTTTCGCTATTAAAATGAAAAAACAGTGTAGGGGGCAAGCAAACAGGATAAGCTAATCCTTTACTTCTATACAACAGTATCCCCTATCCCGGATTCTAAACAGTTAATATTCGGAATTTTCATTAACTTTTTATATACAAACCTTCTTTTTGCACGATTTTCTCAGTAATTTTCTTCTTTTTTTTTTGTTTACGATCTTATGAATTTCAATGATCTTATCCTAATCTTCTACTACCAATTTTCCACTTACCCTTCTCCAGCAACCGAATAACCAACCATTTGTATTTACTTTTATTTTAATCTTGTAAAATTTAATTGTTATAATTCAAACTGTAAGTTCTTTAAAAAAAAAGTTTTCAACTCATGCCCATGTTTTTTTTTGGGGGGGGGGATATTGGATTTGTTGTAGATATAGGCATAACCCCCATGGGTAGCCAAATGATAGCAACCATCACCTTTGGTGCGAGCGGCTGGTTTCACAGTGTGAAAAAAAAGTCTATACAGATAAACCCAAAAACGAAAAATCAAGGTATTCAAACCGATATTCGGCTTACATATTACCAGAGAACGTGATATATAGAAAGATTTCCCGACAATTAAAAATACCATTTTACTCAAAGGATTTATTACGTTCTCTTACACTAAATAATAGGAAGTATTACAGTGATGTCAAATTTTTAAAATTCATGTTCTTGAGGTCCCCCTGAGTATGTAAGAAATAGTTTATAGCGAATGGTCTTTTTTATAGAACAAAATATAGCAAAACCAAAAAAAGTGCAGTAAACTCAAATTTCAATTTCTGACACGAAGATTTCCTGCAAAATCCATCACAATCGAATTAATGATTTTTTTTTTTTTTTTTTTTTTTAGTTTTTCACGATTTTCTCTAAAACTGCTCAAATGATTTTCTTTAAACTTTGTATACTAACTGTAGGACATTTTCCGGGGAATACTGATTTTTTTCGGTGCTTCTGGAGGAACAATAAGGTTAAGCTTTTCTCTAAAGTACCGCTTCACATATTCTACTCTTATATAACATTAATATACATTAGAGACCAAATTGCTAGAATTCCAGATTTGTAGAAAATCAGCTAACCGGAAATGCCACTTTACCCAATAGGTTTTTTAGTTATTTTTTTGGAATTTTCTCGACAACGTCTGTAATGATTCCCTTTAAAATTTGTATGCTAACTGCACAGATACAAAGGTTTTTTATTTGAAACATTTGGTTCAGCGTTATTGGTGCGCTCTACTGGACTACAACATAATCACTAGGACGAATTATGTAAAACTCTAGTTTAAAGAATTTGAATCATTTTACAGATATATAGTTGTGCTAAAAAACATTTTTAAGATATTCATCTATTAAGAATTACGCTCACCTATTGCGTACAAGGCTTTCTAAGAGAAAGTCTTGTGATTGTTTCACTTTGTGTGGAAATTGATTTTATTTAATGTGGGATTGATGTTTACTTTTCCTATCACCTATATAATATAATGTGTAGGGAGAATTAACAGTGATATCAAATGTCCTTATTTTATGAAAATCGGTTGACCGGAAGTACGCTTTACAAGGACCTTTTTGTTTTAAGTATTTCGTGTTTTTCTTTAAAAAAAAAAAAAAAATTAGCAACAGTTTTTTAAAAACTTGGTATATTATTTTCACAAACAAATCGATCTAGAAGAGTTCTAAAGGAGTGGGAAACTCACGTTTTCCTTTAAGGGGCTGCTTTGTTTATAGCGGAAGTTCCCCCACCCAGACAATTAAACATTTAGTAAAAATTCTTCCAAGTTTGATATAAATTGTGAAATATATGACAGAAAAATAATGTGAGCGTTTCACTCTGGATTTATTTTAGATTTTTTAAACTAATCATCGTATAAATCTAAATATTAAAAAAATGTAATTCGAAAAAAAACAACGAATGATTGGCTCTCATAAAATAAGGCTAAAAAATTATAAAATCGATTATAGAAGAGAGAACAATAAGTAAAAAAAAAAAAACTGAGAGTTTATTCAGAGTAAATTCTTTTCTAAATAATGAGGCCATTTAGGAGCGAGCGGTGATTATTTCCACCAAATTGCTTCGGAAAAGTGTTTCTAATTCATGTGGAAATAATGAAAAACTGTAATGCAATGTTACATAAAGAACTTAATATTCATTCAGTTTAATTTAATATTGGATATTTTTTATTACATCATTTTTTCAATGGAAAATTAGTTGCACAATGTTGAAATATTCTAATTATTACTGTTACTATAGAAACAGTTGATTGGATTATTTAAAAAATGGAAAATTAGTTGCACAATGTTGAAATATTCTAATTATTACTGTTACTATAGAAACAGTTGGTTGGATTATTTAAAAAATGGAAGGATTAGTTGCACAATGTTGAAATATTCTAATTATTACTGTTACTATAGCAACATTTGGTTGGATTATTTAAAAAAATGGAGGGATTAATTGAAACATAAAACTTTTTAAACAAAACTATAGTTCCGAATCTTCTTGGTAATACCGTTGCAATATTTCAGTAATTAGAACATGACGCTAAAATAAAAAAAATAAGTTTTTGGTGTTCGTTACGATCGCTGTATTCAATGTTATAAATTGGATGTTGAGGTTCGGTGTCACCGAACCTCAGCATCCAATTTACAACCAAAAAAATATTTTTTTTTCGCTTTTTGCAACATTTGCCAATTTGTAGCCTCCCAGTGCACATTTTCCTAGAGAATTTTTTTATCTACTATTTGATTTGGATGCAGAACAAGTAAGGAACATAAATATAATAAGTGAGTGAATTATAAAAATGCAGCTCAGATACAATAGATTATAGATTACGTGACATGCCTAATGTTTTTCCAAATATAAAACATTTATGTTACAGCTAGAAGGAGTCACGACAGATTTGGGCACTCCTTACACTGAAAGTTATAGATATTTATTATCTTTTGCTGTGGTATTAACTTAGCTTGAATCATATTTAGTTTCCCGAACAGCTTAAATCTCTTAAAATTATTATTTCAGCTTTATATAAAAAAAAAAAAAAACTTTTTAACATATTTATCTATTGAGAATTAGGCTCACCTGTTGCGCATAAGGCTTTCTCTTACATTTCGATTCAATCCAAATCGATTAGTTTTTATAAAAGTTATCTCAACTTGCCTTTCGTACAATAACTCGCCAAGACAAAATATCATAATACCATACCTCTCTGTCATTGTTGCTCTAATCCATCTGTAGGAAAGTGATTTGCTCAGTGGTTAGCGCACTGGACTCCTACGCGGAGGACCCGGGATCGAGTCCAGCTGTGCTGCCCTTACATTTTTTCTTCTAGGTGCCTCTACAGCTCACTGTCCGGTGTTGTCTGTAACGAGAGAACACTGTTCGAACCGGAAGTGCACTGAGAAGACTCCGGTCGCCAGTAGATGTTGATGCGCCTTAAATTAAAAAAAAAAAAAAATCCATCTGTAAAATATCTCGCTTCTACAATTAATTCTCTGCGATGCTTGAATCGCCAGTGACTTGAAAATTCCTTCGGAATTGAACAGAGTTGATGGATTCCTACCAATGTGTAGTTTCTTCGCTCCTGCTGCCCACATCATTTGTTCACGTTTAGCTAATATACTCATTGCATATATTTACTTATACAGATTGTACATTTTTAAATAAATTAAAAAAAAAAGAATGCTTTTTAAAAGGTCAAACCGAAACAACATATAGTCGTCACATGTATAATATCACTACCATAATCCCGATCGTTGCTACAAAAAACACACTTCCCAAAGAAGGCAGGCGTCACTGTTTTTCGAAATGTCCAAACAATAAGCGCCGAAAAAGACCGGTCATTGACCGATAAATGAAGTAAGTTATCTCCGAAAAATAAAATCTTTAATCCACTGCACACGCTAATCACTTCTTAACATAATAAATAATAAAAAGAAAAAATCCGCAACAGTAAACGGATATGGGACATTAAGAAAAAACACTATAGATACTAGTACTAGTGTGCCAGAACCGCTGTAGAAGCTAGTGCTAGTAAGAACACTACAGATACTAGTACTAGTGTGCCAGAACCGCTGTAGATGCTAGTGCTAGTAAGAACACTATAGATACTAGTACTAGTGTGCCAGAACCGCTGTAGAAGCTAGTGCTAGTAAGAACACTATAGATACTAGTACTAGAACCAGCCTTCACCCTTATTACCTCCAACATACCTTCTTCTTTTGCAACTCAATAGGTAGATGAAAAAGATTCTTTTTCGTTTATTCACTATATATATATGTATATAATCATGTGAATCTAATAAATACAAGAATGATTGACATGGCTCTGGAAAAAAGATGAGAGATCCTCCCACTAGAGCTCAGACACAAAACAAGAACAAAATTACCTTTATAATTTTAATTTTTTTTTGAAGGAATGGAGTTGTAATTATTGTTGAAGAAATCTCGAAGCCAACGAGATTTAAATCGTCTGGGGGAGATTATTGTATGATATATGGATAGTCTTTGGATAAATATCGATGTGGAGGGTTAAATTGGAGACGTAGTAAGACGACTGGTAATTTCCTGAAGGAGTTGGACTCAAAGGACTGGGTACGGTAGAAATTGGAATGCTAGGTTGAACTTCAAACTCCACAGGAGTTTAAGAAAAAGTCTTTTTCGTTTACAACTGAGTTTAGAATGTCGGTCAAGCAGTCGGTAGCTATAGGTATAGTCGGCCCAGTGGTGCTTTGAATAGCGTAGAGTTTGGTACCTCCCAACAGACAATAAGCAGTCTAGTTTGAGGGTTCCAAGTCTGTTCAAGTCAGTATTTTGTCTGAGTATAAACCGAGGCAGTGAACTCGGTCTACCATTGGGATTATGGTGCCATAGAAAAGGGTAGGTAGAAGTCTGAGAATAAAGGTTATACTTTTGTACTTGGAGGAAAATCATTGTTAAGAGCAGAGTTAGTTCAGTTATTGTACAATATGTGTTCAATAAGTTTTTATTGTGAGTTAAAATAATTATAATATTTGATCTGTAATCGATATTCCTAAGAGTTGGAGTTTACTTGAATTGTATTCTTTTTCTAGTAAAGCGATTTACAATATTAAGGATAAGCGAATAGATTTTTGAAACAATTCATTTTATAAAATTATTTCCTATACTGTACATCCTATTTTTCAGTGCCATATCCATCCATTCTATACTTATTTAACCTTTACATTTCCCCCAAGTGCTTGTAGAGACCGACAAACTAGGGGAATTATCTCAACTGTTGCTATAACAAAAGCATATTAACTTTTATGAGATTTTTATCTTTAAATGAAAAGTCTTAGCGATAAGCTTAACTCTTCGCGTTGGAAAGGGATTGAATGTAATTTCTGAAAGCCTAATAAAGAGATAAGAAGATAACATATTCTCTTGGTCTTTATAATTACACATGTAAATTATACATTCAAATTTAGGAAGCCCCCCATAGAACATTTTGGTGAGAATACCAGTAAACAATTTGTGGGTTATACTAGAGTTTCTTTTAATATAATTAATACAATAGATTATGTATACAATAGAAATAAATGTTTAATGCAAAGGTTGAAGAACAAAATTTTGTTTGCAGAAGGACACCAGGGTTTATATTATCAGGTTTATAGGATATACTTCTGGGCCGGGGTGGGTTCACTAGTTAGTGTATCAGGAAAATTACAAATGCGCCCCTGGTTGGGTTTTAAAGTAAAGATGAAGAACCCCTTCAGAGTATCCAGGATATATTTCTATCTCACTCATTCCTTCTCGCTTTTACTCATTCCTGCTTTCACTTTCTGCCATGACTTCCTCTATCTCTCTTTCTCTGGCTCTGCTTTTACCGCTTCTGGCGGTCTCTACAAGTAACTTGTTGGTCTGAGTGTTATTATGAGGGCACAAGAGAGAAAAAGAGAAATATATAGGACGACAACAGAGAAAAGTGGTAGGGATTTTCTTGTGTCTATCCCATTTTGTTTTACATATTAAGCAAGGAAAAGGTGTACGTGATCTGCTTGTACATAGTTTAACTTTGTCCTAGATAGCTCTGGTGGTCGTCTCAGTAGTAGGGGAAGAATGCCTACGATGGTGGGGGGGAGATGGCTAGGTTACCTGAGAGACAAAATGTGCTTCGCATAATTTGCTTTTCATATCATTTTAAAATAAGGAGTTAATCTTAAAACAAAATTGAGAAACGGGATGATAAATATGCTCCAAGTTCTATCGACCCCTTTTTCGGGCGTCATCCATTTCAGTAGATTACTCTTTTAAAGGTCTTAGATTTTACCTTCTCTTACTGCTGTAAGAGGAAGTATTGCGATATCGTGAGGCCTTCTGAGTACACAAAATTTTGTGTGTGCAACTGTCAGTCTGTCCGCGCAGCAACTGTCAGTCTGTCCGCACAGCAACTGTCAGTCTGTCCGCACAGCAACTGTCAGTCTGTCCGCGCAGCAACTGTCAGTCTGTCCGCACAGCAACTGTCAGTCTGTCCGCACAGCAACTGTCAGTCTGTCCGCACAGCAACTGTCAGTCTGTCCGCACAGCAAAGTGTCAGTGTCAGTCTGTCCGCACAGCAACTGTCAGTCTGTCCGCACAGCAACTGTCAGTCTGTCCGCACAGCAACTGTCAGTCTGTCCGCACAGAAAGTGTAACTTTACGAAATATGTCTTCTTTGTTTTAACTTTTTCACGATTTTCTCAAAAATGATTCCCACTATTTTCTCTAAACTTGGATACTGATGTGGATGTCTTTTGAGAGGTTGAACGCCTAAAAAGATATAAGTTAGACTAACTGAACGCTGTTTATATTTAATGAGAATATTAAGCACTGTAATGACTTTACACTGTATAATTTAGAGTGAGAATATGGTAGCATGAGAAGAGAGTTGCAGAACGATGGTGGGAGGACGATGGTCATTGAATGGTGAAGGTTGTTCGAATGGCGTTTTGAATGAGACAGAGATGAGAGAGAGATTTGCCTTTTATGTAAAAGTCCATTTCTCCCTCCTCTCTTAGATTACCCCCTCTATGAGCTTGAGGTAGGGAGACATCACTCCTCATCTGGGGTTGAGTGTTTCCTAATTTGTGCACAACCAAAATAAGTCACGTCAATGTGACAATTAAATACTTTTTAAATACATAAATGCCTGTCACTGTTATTTGAATCTTCTTTAGGAAAATGATGTTCTTTTTGCGGGGAGGGGAAGTTCTCAGCTAGCAGTAACTTTAAGCTTTCCTCCAAAGTCTCGTTTCAGTGCAATGTATGATTCTATTACCTATATATTAGTCATATAAATTAAATGCATTGAATATATTTCAAATTTGAAGGAAATCGGTTGACGGAGAATGCAACTTTAGAGAATTTCTCTATAGTTTCTTAGAATTTTCTCGAAAAATATTTCAATTTCCTTAAACTTGAAATGTTTACTATACAGATATAAACCTTTCGTTTTATTTAACAAATTCTTCCGGAAGAATTGATTTATTTTTGGGTGTTCTTAGGCCCTGATGCTTAGCTCTATATAATAGTAGCACTTCCAATAGCATGAGAAGAGAGTGGCAGAACGATGGTGTGAGGACGATGGTCGTTGAATGGTGAAGGTTGTTCGAATGGCGTTTTGAATGAGATAGAGATGAGAGAGAGATTTGCCTTTTATGTAAAAGTCCATTTCTCCCTCCTCTCTTAGATTACCCCCTCTATGAGCTTGAGGTAGGGAGACATGTCACTCTCATCTGGGGTTGAGTGTTTTCTAATTTGTGCACAACCAAAATAAGTCACGTCAATGTGACAATTAAATACATGGCCATCGCCTATGACCATAAAATGGTGATAAATATTTCTTGGTTCAATTCAATAAGTAAAGATAGTTCTAATAAGTAAGTTGTAGTTTACAATTGTTTATTAAATGAATCTCACGATTTCACTATATTTCGACATAACCCCTTCCCCTAATGTGTTTATATAATTGTACCATCTCCACTAGTTTTTCTTTATGGAGGGAATAAAAAATTTATCGCATTTGTTTAATCCAGTTTTGTGCGTCAGTATTCCACTTCTTCGTTACTGTGACACTTAAGCCAGGTAAATAACCCATGATGGGGCCCAGTGGTAGAAAAATCTGATATTACGAGATCCTAATTGTAAGGCAGTTGTGGCAGAACTGTCTAGCGTAATTTTGTAATATTTTAAAGCGTTAGTATGTAAGCGAGCGTTTTCCTGGAGTATGAATAATACTGCTTCTCACTTATAAATCACTGTCGTGGTTGTTTTTATAGAGCCTACCCCATCTTTCATCGTAATTCGTTCATGTTCTTGAATACAATGAATCAACTGATAGAGATGAAAACTCGGTAGAGAGGCACGTTCAAAAATCAGGACACACTTAGTCGGCCATTTCTCAACTGAGCAACCATCTTAATAGAAGTTCGCCCGATTCATGTAACTTAGCGTTCGGAAGTATATTTCCGATAGTTCACCCTCTTCAGAAAATAGAAGCGTATCATTGGACGCTATTCTTCTATGGTACAGTACAGATTTCTAGAGGACCGGCCATTGTTGGAGTAACAGAGGTTATGTATACTGGAAGCAGTGGTCTAATCAGCTGTTTAAACTGACGACAAGGATGCCAAATTAAAATACTTGAAAGTATCTTTATTCTTTGATTTACAGTTCTTTGATCTCATTACTTATTGAAAGAACTTTACACTTTACGAAGCGTGAATCAATATTTTTCTAGGAAGATTCTCTAAATGGCCCCATTGTTTAACGTACACTCTTCTTATGTAAATTACACTTATAAACATCTTTATTAAATAACTGAAAAATATTAAATCTTCAATATCAGCTCTGGTAGACTGAATTTAATTTTAATTTAGTATTTAATTATATTTTAATTGTCGTACTAATTTTAGTAAAGCATTTTATTTTTAATTTCATGAGAATGTTTCCTTTTTAATTTTAATTTAATTTACCCATAATTTTTCATGTAAATTAAATTTAATTCAGGTCCATTCTAAAATATATAAAGTATAAGCATTATTATTAATAATGTAGGAATTTCATGGAACATTAATTTCCGGTATCAATATGATTATTATTTTCTCTTTCTACAATAAAAGTAATAAATAATGCGATGTACAAAATTTTCTAATTAGTATTAAATTAGCCCCACAACCGGAAATACCACTTTATTGAGTGGCTTTTTTCTTCTTATCTTTTTTTGTAACTATTTACTCGAAAACAACTCATTTTTTGTTTTTGTATTTTCTATTGGTTTTTCATTAATATTTGCATTTATATCACCCACAACTACAGTCTGACCACAAACAAATTCATATGCGCACTAAAAAGTGGAGAAATTTTACCCTCTCGCTAGGTTAGTGAGGTTATAATTTGTTACTTTGACCTCGGTTTTGTTTATGGACTAATTACTTTTTATTAGGTAATTTTGGCATTTATATTGGACACAATATAGTTGTGTAGCCCCACCTTTTTTTTTGTTCCTGTACAATAAAGTGTTGGATGTTGTGTATCAGGCGATATTATGGGTTTAATTTGTGGGCCCTCCTGAAATAACTTTCAGGGAAATATAGTTTGGAAAATATTGTTTTATGGAGGCTTCTCATGCCTGAGACTATGTAAAGTGTAACCTTACAAACCTCTTTTACTAGAGTCTGTGAAACTGGGAAAGAAACATCCATTCTTTTTCCTGTAACCGATTGCTTTCTGGATTGTGAAATGACCAAGTTGAAGAAACTTTGGCCGGAACAACGATGACTGTGACTAAGCTTAGACTGTATTGACGCAATTGTTTATTTTTTTATTTGTTGGAATTACTGTGAATCGTAGGCAAATTAGGCCCGGATCTGGATTTTTGTTCTATACAAGGCAGGTGTTATTTCTTTTATTTTGAGGAGGAGCAGGGTACCAAGGTGGCTTGGATAGCCTAGAATTTGGCATCTCCACAATAGATTAATAAAAATTATAAATAACAAAATGAATTCAGGAAGTTTTGAGCTTCCTGCGATTTTTCATCCTGTTTAATTTATGCTCTACACAAACACACACACACACACACACAAACACACACATGTAATTACTAATGGTCTAATTAGCTAATCAGTTTAATTCTAATTAATTATCTGCTAAAATTATAGTTATACCAACCCAACCTTATTTTTCAATCAATAACAAAAGTCAACTCACCAATACATAAAAACATTGTAATTCTTTCTAATATAATATCACAGAGAGAATTATTGAAATTGCTAACAAAATTTCATTAATCAATAAATATTTCATAAAAAAAAAACATTATTTTTTTTTTGAATATGTGGATGGATCCGCAATGCTGGATAACATCTGGTATTTTATCCGTCGTAACATACAAATTTATTTTATTCCTGACCGGTTTCGGATTTTCATCCATCATCAGAGCAAATTCACCAAGTTCATGTAAAGAGTTCACTTCAACGTAATGTTTCTGTTACTTGTTACCAGTGGCGGCTCGTGACTTGGATATGTGGGGGTTCAACTTTTTTTTTTAAATACATTACCTATCATAATTAGTAGCTTGGCTAGTTAAAAATCACGAAGTAAGCCAGGAGCCAGGTAAAAACTTGCATCCCTCTCCTACAATTAAATATGTTAAATTAAGAATAAATCTATTAGCTCAGTGGATAGTGCATTGGACTCCCACGCGGAGGACTCGGGTTCGAGTCCAGCTGTGCTGCCCTTAGGTTTTTCTTCCTAGGAGCTCTTACAGCACACTGTCCGGTGATGGGCAGTGTTGTCTGTAACGAGAGAACACCATCCGGAGGCCGGCAGTGCACTGAGAAGGCTCAAGCGGCAGTGACCATTACTCAGTTCTCAAAATTATAATTGACACATTTTATAGGTTGGGTACCAAATTTAATGAAATTCTTCGAAAACTGAAAAAAATGTTCAGTAAAAGCTCACTTCCGGTTTACTATTTTCTTGAAACTCAGAATTTTGGCCATCTATTTATTTCTAATTAATTTTGTTTGGATGATAGAATTGTATAATCAAATATGAGAGCACTTTAGAGAATAATATAACCCCATCCCTCCACTAAAAGTGCCCTTAAATGAATTTTACCAGACAAATGTTTCAAATAAAAGTTGTAGATCTCTGTATGTTTAGTTTATGTAAGAAGATTCAAGAAAATTGTCGGAGCAATTTTTGAGAAAATCGCGAAAAAGTGAAAAAATCATTTAGTAAAGTGGTAAAGTAAACGCACTTCCGGTTATCCGATTTTTTTCAAACTCGGAATTTCAACAACATATTATATCCTTATTAATATTATTTAGATGACAGAATTGTATAGCGAACCGAAATAGAACTTTAAATTGAAACCTAACCCAACCCCTCCTTCAAAACTGCCTTTAAATGAATTTTTCCGGAGAAATGTTTCAAATAGAAGTTGTAGATCTTTGTATGTATAGTTCATATACCAAATTTCAAGAAACTCGTCGGAGCCATTTTTGAGAAAATTGCAAAAAAGTAAAAAAATCAACTAGTAAAGTGGTACTTCCGGCTGAGGAATTTCGACAGATAACGTAGGGTCAGATCTCATGGTGATACCTAAACGGAATATTAAGTTTCAACTTTCTACGGTTTTTCGTTTTTGAGCTATGGTGTTCACATACATATACACACACCCGCGCACGTACACGCGCGCGCACACACACGCACACAGAGAACATTTGCTAAAAACAACTTTTTTAACTCCGGGTAAAATCGGACAAGTTCGTTCTAAGATCGTAAGTATTGTTCATCGCGCTTGTAACCCCTACTCTTTTTTAAAAAAGTTAATAAAAACATACACTTTTCTATACTAACACAAAGAAATTTTTTAAATATACATATATATATATATATACTAAATTCTCCAGCGCGACTGCCAACTGTGAACCCCCTGCTTCCTACTTTTTTATACATCTCCTGATACACATGTAATTCACTAAGTGTACAGTACATTGTACGAACATATTAAAGGAGCTCCTATACTGATATACGTTCCTATTCTTTTGTGTCCAATTGTACGACTGATCATTTCATTAATACAATTTTGTTCAATTTTATAACTATAGTATATACAATTTTTGCTTATGTTCCTAAATAATATAAAAATGAAAATATTTTTTTGAAATTGAAATATGAAAGAAAATAAAATCAAATAAGAACTAATTTTTTACTTTTTTCCTTCAAATAGCTGGGGGTTCAGTCGCGCAATCGCGAATACCAGTAGCCGCCACTGCTTGTTACTCACACTTGTTGGTTGTATATAATTATGTGAGGAGGTTATAAGGTTACGTTACTATGTGTATGTGATTAATGGTAAAATGGAATTATTGTAAGTTATGATTACACATTAGAAAAATAGTGTATAATAAATTTGCAAATGTATAATATACGGCAAAGTGGAGATGAGTTAAAATAAATATTAGAGGAAATCAAATGTATTCGTTTTTATTTATCGTGCTTGTTTTTAAATGATATTAATTTATGTTTAAATTATAGTAAGAATATGTTTAGAGAGATAAGGTGACATTTGTTAAGAATAGGAGAATTTAAAAGCATCATGCAAATAATCTGTATTTTAATCAGGGAAATAAAATTTGGTTCCACAGGTTAGAATTTAATAAGAGGTTCATGCATCATGCAATTTTTATAACCTTATAACATAAATTAAGATCACAACCAACAAGGGAGTAACAAGTACAGAAAACAGTAAGTGAAGTGAACCCTCTCCACGTTGGTTAATTTGCTGCTGACCATTGATGAAAAATCCGAAACGGTTCAGGTAAGAACATTACCTATGACAGCAACGACGGATAAAATACAGATTACATTATTATTCATTTAAAAACAAGCATGATGATACATAAAAACGGACTACCTTGGATTTCTCTTATATTTATTTACTCTCTCCAATTGGCCGTTTGCTGCCAACCTTCATACATTATCAATGTACTACATATTTTCTTATTAACCCTGCTTGTATTTCACATTTAGTATTACTGGTACAAGCTTTTGCGACTGTCCATAAACTTTGCATGCCTTGTCTTCCAAACTTCTATCTATTACTATTAGGAAGTATTCAAGTATTACTCCTGCAATAACTTATTGCCCCCCCCCTAATAAAAATAACTTTATAAGATACTGAGCATACTTTACAACACTATTAAAAATGTAGTTATGGAGCATTCTGCAAAACAGTAAACAAATTTATTATACACTATTTTTCTAATGTCTAATCATAACTTACAATAATTCCATTTTGCCATTAATCACATACACATTGTAACATAAGGTTATAACCTCCCACATAATTATATATAACCAACAAGTGCCAGTAACAAGTAACAGAACATTAGGTTGAAGTGAACTCACTACACGAACTTGGTGAATTTGCTCTGACGATGGATGAAAATCCGAAACCGGTCAGGAAGAAAATAAATTTGCATGCTACGACGGATAAAATACCAGTTATTATTTTATTTTTATGAATGTTTTTTTCTTCTATTTTAATTTCACATTTAATATACATAGCACACACATATACAGACCATTAATAATTGTCCAATTAGCAAAAGTTCGCTTGTGGTTTGATCAAACATTGCCATCAAATAGTACCAATGCTACTTTAAATTTTAAATTATACAAGTAAATTTAGAACTAACTGAAAATGACATCCCATCCACAAGTGGACCTTCTTAAAAAAAAAATCTGGCATGAAACACTCACACAACTTTCTCTTTCTCCAGTTCTCAAAATTATAATTGACAAATTTTATAGTTAGTGTACCAAATTTAATGAAATTCGTCGAAAACTGGAAAAAACTGTCCAGTAAAAGCGCACTTCTGGTTTACTATTTTTCTTGAAACTCGGAATTTTGGCCATCTGTTTATTTCTAACCAATTCTGTTTGGATGATAGAATTGTATGATCAACTATAATAGCACTTTAGAGAAAAACATAACCCCACCCCTTCCCCATAACTGCCCTTAAATGAATTTTCCCAGAGAAATGTTTTAAATAAAAGTTGTAGATCATTGTATGTTTAGTTTATATAAAAAGTTTCAAGAAAATTTTTGAGAAAATCGTGAAAAATGAAAAAATAATTTAGAAAAGTGGTACTTAAAAGCCTTCCGGTTATCCGATTTTTTTGAAACTCGGAATTTCAACAAAATATTCAATTATAATTAACATTATTTAGGTGATAGAATTGTTTGATAAACTGAAATAGTACTTTAAATGAAAACCTAACCCCACCCCTCTCCCATAGCTGCCCTTAAATAAATTTTCTCAGAGAAACATTTCAAATAAATGTTGTAGCTCTTTGTATGTCTAGTTTATGCATCTAGTTTAAACAAAATCGTCGGGGCCATTTTTGAGAAAAAAGCAAAAAAGTAAAAAAACCAACAAATAAAGTGGTACTTCCGGTTGAGGAATTTTGACAGATGACGCACTGTCAGATGCCATGGTGATACCTAAACGGAATATCAGTTTCAACTTTCCACGATTTTTCGTTTTTGAGGTATGCTGTTCTCATACATACATACACACACACACACACACAGACCCTTTGCTAAAAACTACTTTTTTGGACTCAGGGGACCTCAAAAAGGGTATTTCCGGTGAAAACTCGATATCGAAAATTTGGTAAGATTACAATATTTCCTCTTACTAGGAGTGAGAGAAAGTAAAAAGAAAAAATCTGGTGTGATACCCTCACACTACTTTCTCTCATTTCCGTTAATATAATTACATACAAAATGAATGAATTCTCTTAAGTTTTCAGATTTTACTCATTTTAGTATAGTGGCGGTGAGGGAAAAAGTACCATACACTCAGGTAGAGAAGTAGCTAAATTGCCACAAGACCGTGCCAATAGCATTGAACTAACCCCGCATCAACTGTTGAATCTCAACGCCACTAATTCCTTCTCACAGCTATCAGAAAATCTTTTTTTTTTTTTTTGTAAAATGTTTCAAGTCGAAGTGATAGGTTTGTCGTTTTCAAGAAAATTCCAAAGTACTCAAGAAAACCTATTCTGTAAACTCGCAATTCCAGTTAACCTTGTCAATGTTGGAATTCTAGAAACGTTGCTATCGTATATTCATATTATATAGGTGGCACAACTATACTTTATATTGAAGTGTACTTAGAAGTTAAGCTTAGCGCCACTGTTCCCGCAGAACTTCCGCAAAAATCAGTTTTATCCAGAAAGATGTTTCAACTAAAAATGATATCTATTTTATGTGCGTAAATAGGAAGTTTAAAGAAAATCGTTTGAGCCGTTTTTGAGAAAATCCGATAAAATAAAATAAAAAAAAGCAGCCAGTAAAGTCGCACATTCGGTTGATGTATTTTGCCAGAAACTTTCGTATCAGATGCAATGATAGAAACTAGACGGAACACTAACTTTGAGATCTCTGCAATTATTTTTGGTTTTGAGATATTTTGTTACACCATTACTGGACCATTCCCCACCTCCACCACCCAAAAAAAAACAACATTTTTTTCGTCCCTAAAAACACGTATTTCCAGTGAAAACTCATATTTTCGAAAATGTGACACTTCCTCTTGTTAGTCTTTAAGACAAAGTAAAAAAGTAACAAGAGATAATTAAGACTTGCTTGAACGAATTAATGATTTAATAATTGTCGGGAAGGAGGGGTCACAAGCAATTACCGAGGGCGTAGAATTTATTATTTCTAGCCAATACATTATGACCTTATTAAAAATATAATTATAATACATAAATTACTACCGGTACTTTAAATTCTCCTTCTTTTATATTGTCAACCTTTTTTGGGGGGCTTGCGGAACAATTTTATATATATATAAACGCTCATATAAATTTTTTCGATCTTATTTTACTTTAATAACATAATACTGTTCAGAGGTTTCTCCCAGGTGAAAATGTAATTTTCTAAAAGCTTTTTATCTAAACTTAACGATTTTCATACCACCTTTGCACTTAACAAAATTAAGTTAACCTTGCCAGTTAGTTTGTTTGTTTTGTATTTGGAGGGTACAAGTAAGTTGTCAAGAAAGGAAAAACCCACTGGGAAATTTCTCAATGCATATTTTGACTATGACAATTTTTTTTCTCTTTATCTTTCTCTTACTACTGTGAGAGAAAAAGTATTGCGATGCTATTCAACTTTCGAAATTGAGATTTTTCATCCGCCAATACAAGTTTGAAATTTTTCAAAAGAGAGGTAAAATAGGGATAATTGCAATCGTGCCAAATTTTTTATATCGAATTTCTATCAGAAAATACACACCGGCTGCCTGAGTCTGAAAAAGTGGTCTTTAGAAATTGGTTACTGTGATTGTTTATTACTGTCAGTCTCTCTCAATTCTTTCTTTCTTTCTCTTTCAATTTGTGCGGCAGTCTTTGTGTGTGTGTGTGTGTGTGTGTGTGTGTGTGTGTGAGAATAGTCGACATTACTCAAGAACTTTTCCCAAATTGCCCACCAGCACCAACCGGAAATGCCGTATGTGACCACGATCAACCCCATTTTGCCAGTAAATTCCAGTTCTCATTACAATGTCACTATTCTTTTGTAGAAGCGCAGGTCAGATGGATTTTTTTTTTTTTAAGAGAATTGGGCAAGTATCCATTCTCCATTGGCGGCCTGTGCATGCGGCACTATTCTATATCTTCATCTCCCAGAGTATGCGGTTAAGTGTGTTTCTTTAAAAACTGTCAGTTGTGCAGTAAGTGCACGAGTATTTATGGTACCAGATTTGACTTGACAGTTTCCCACCAACGTCACATGATGGCCGCCCTGTATCTGTCTTTCTAGGTTCGTATCAACACTTAGAGGACATCTTCCTCTTCAATTTCTCATATACCACGCAAAGCTTCAAAAGCTGTACACTGTTTCTTTTTCTTTTTCCAGGAGTGACATAAAATTATTAATATATCGTAAGTTACAGTCATGGTATTCTAAAAACCAACCTTAAACTGACTATTCGAACGAGATATAATATATATAGAAACACTCTACACAGTCAAAATATTGATAAAGTATCTCATTTTTTGTAAACATCAGATTTATGTGGATGGGTTTTAAAATTCATGGAACTTCCTTAGTGAGATAAAAATGGTCTTTTTTTCTTACATATTCCCAATATATAAGTAACACAATCCTAACAAAGCGTACAGCAGAGATTTCTTATTTAAAGAAAATCTTTAAATTAGAATGATGATAAATTACGGAAGTTTTCTGACTGTTTCATGCTAAATTTTTCCGCTGTCAATTTCTTTGTATATTATAAATTATAATAATTAATTTTGACGATGTAAATATCCCACTATCTAGCGCTTTTACATCAAAGAAAAGATGATTATCTAATTTACTAAGGAACTTCTCCTACCCCCTCCAATTCAAACTTGTTATAAACTAGAAAATTTTATACAAAGTTTGTTTTTGTAAAAGCTAAAACTAACAAAGCTACAAAACAAATATACGTAAACAAACAAACACACTCACATGCAGAGCTTTGTTTGTTAAACTTGGTTGGCTAGCTCGCCTGAATATAAGAAGAGGAAATCTCTGTATTATATATGTGTTGTGTGTGAATATATTCAGTTTTCCGAGATATATATATATATATATTGTATAATAAATTTATCTATATAATGTAACTGATACACTTAATTATAATCTATTTCTTATCAATAGAAACAACATTATATTTCATAGTTATTAATTACTTTACACTTACTCCTAAATAAAAGGAAGTACTGCGATCATGTCAAATTATCGAAATTGAGTTTACACCGGAAATACATGTTTTTTGGCGCCCTGGATAGAAACAAATGTTTTTAGCCTGCGTGTGGGGGTGGGGTCGAGAACAAAATAACTGAAAAACGGTAAAACCCAAGAAGCTCAAACTTGGTATTCCGTTTAGATACAACCAAGCGCAACTGACGCTACAACGGTTCAAACGATTTCCTTTAAACTTCGTGTGCTGTCTATATATACATAAATACCTATCACTATTTTTTTTCAAACTCTTTTTGAAACATTTTCCCAGGAAAATTGATTCTGGGGGGTGTAGCGTTATGTTTCTGACTAAAGTAACACCATTTCCACGCAATATATGGCTCTAATATTAATATATATTTAGAAGCGTTGCTAGAATTCCAAACCGGAAGTGCAACTTTACAGAAATAGTTTTTTAGTTATTTGGAATGTTTTCGGAAACGTCAATAACGATTTCCTTTAAAATTGGAAAAACTAACTACACAGATATATAAAGCTATCCATTTTATATGTAACAATTTCCCACAAAAAAATTGATTTGAAATAATTCTGTGTGGCATTTGTAACGTTAAATGGAAATTGTTGGTTCAATGTTGTTGGCGCAATTATCTGGCCGAGTAGATACTTGCCCCCACCACCACCTCCATATTTATGTTAGTACAAATAAGTAAAATATGAAGTTTAAATAAAATTTATCATTATAAACATTATTGTATAAACTGCTGTAGGAGAAAATCGTATGTGTGTGTGTTTCACACTAGATTATTTTAAATTGTAAATAATTAAATGAAATATTGAATGGATATACAATTTAGTAATAGAAATAAATTAATTAATGTTGAAGCTTGCAATTTCAATTATTGAATCGTATTTGCATACCATTCTTATTAAATATTATCGATTATCAATTTAATCTAATATTTTATGAACATGATTTACAGTTAATCTGTCCGTACATAACTTTGGTTAATCTATATTGTATCTATATATAATCTATAATAAATTATTTATATATAATTACAATATTTATATAACGAATTCTCTTACCAAAACAAGAACCACTAAATATAAACAGTAATAATAGTATATATATATTACTGTTTTACTGTAATATATATATACAGTAAAACAGTCTTGTTTTACTGTATTATAATACAGTATTATATATATATACAGTATTATATATATATACAGTATTGGGGGTAGTCCCAATATACCCCCACTATATATATATATACAGTATTATACAGGGTATCCCATTTAAACGGGCCACTTTTGAAATAACTCTTAAACGAAGAAATATATCAAAAAAGTGAACATAACGTGTGTTGAAGTATTTTCACTCTAGTTTATGATGGTGTTAATTTTTTTTTTTATTTTATTGCCGCCTTACACCTTAAATCGGTGATTGATTTCCTTTTGACCCCCACTTTTTACCACTGTATTGAAAACTACTAAAAAACGAAGAATAATGCCTTTAATTTCACTTCAACATTTTAAACCGTTGCCAAGATATTCAATCATAAGTATTCAATTTTCGTCCTTTTTTTGCTACTTCTCTGTTTCATAAACTAAAATTAAAAGCGGATTTTCTTATTCGTTCCTAATAAATAAGAGAGTTCAAGTGCTGACAACACTTGAAACCTATTTTAAAAACCATTAGGGAATTAGAAATCAGGTAAAAACATCATTAAAACCAAACAATTTTCCAGTTTATTTACAAAATTCGATAAAAAAATATTTCCTATTTATTTAGAATGGCCTGCTGGCTTAAACGCCACAAGCGTAGACGCTGCCAAACAGAGGAAGTTGCTAATCGTATAATGTCTGCCGGAATTGCTAAGCAGTTTTGGATTCAAGTGCTTCTTGAGTTGTTCGTTTGTTGGAAATTTTTTGTCTGAGACTACCCCCAAAAAAAAAAATCAAGAGGGCTTAAGTCTGGCGATCTGGAAGGCCTGCTTGCCGGTCCCAGCCTCCCGATCCAGCGGTTACTGAACATCCCATTCACTACTCTCCTCGCCACTAAGGCATAGTGCGCGGGACAACCATCTTGTTGGAACCATATTCTTGTTCTGACTTTCAATGACACAACCTCCAGCAACTGTTATAACTCTTGACGAATAAAATTAGCGAATTAAGGTACCTGGCGGAAAGTATGGGCCAATAGTTTTATCTCCAACCATTCTGCACCAAACATTAACAGACAGATGTTCAGTAGCCGCTGGATCGGGAGACAGGGACCGGTAAGCTGGCCTTCCAGGTCGCCAGATTCAACCCCTCTTGAATTTTTTCTTTGGGGATATCTCAAATAATAAATTTATGTCAGGGAACCAACAACTCCAGAAGCACTTAGAGAAGACTTAATCCAAACCTGCTTATGAATTCCAGAAGACATGATACGATTAGCAACTTCATCTGTTGGGCAGCGACTGCACTTGTGCCCTTTAAGCCGGGTAGGTCATTTTGAATAAATAGGAAATATTTTTTTAATAGATTTTTGTAAATAAACTGGAATATTGTTTTCATGGAAGGGAATACTTAGCTATTTCCTTAAAGCGGTGTTACCCCTTAAATCGGTGGTTTGCGTACTGGACTCCCACGCAGAGGACCCGGGTTCGAGTCCAGCTGTGCAGACTTAGATTTTTTCTCCCTAGGAGCCTCTACAGCTCACTGCCCGGTGATGGACGGTGTTGTCTGTAACGAGAGAACACTGTCCGGAGGCTGGCAGTGCACTGAGAAGGCTGCGGCCGACAATGACTCGATCTTGATGCGCCTTAAATTAAAAAAAAAGAAATATTGTTTTGTTTTGATGATGTTTTACCTGATTCTTAAGTCGCTTATGTATTTAAAATAGGTTTTAAGTGTTGTCAGCATTTGAACTCTCTTATTTATTAGAAATAAATAAGAATATCCGCTTTTAATGTTAATTTATGAAGCAAAGAAATAGCAAAAAAACAACGAAAATTGAATCTTTAACATTGAATTTCTCGGTAACTGTTTAAAATGTTGAAGTGAAATTAACTGCATTATTCTTCATTTTTTTAGTAGTTTTCAATACAGTAGTAAAAACTGGGGGTCAAAAGGAAATTGCCACTTTCAACCACCGATTTAAGTTCTAAGGCGGCAATAAAATAAAAAAAAAATTAACACCATCATAAACTTGAGTGGAAATACTTCAACAAACGTTATGTTCACTTTTTTGATATATTTCTTCGTTTAGGAGTTATTTCGAAAGGGGCCCGTTATTGATATATATATATACCTGCAATATATTACTGTTTATATTACTAGGTGTGTGTATATACAATTAAATAAGTTAACAAGTAAATATCAATTTATCTCTAATATAAATGAATTAATAATTATTGTACTAGTTGTTGATGAATTTCAAAGCGATAAGTTAACTTTTAAAGTTCATAAATGTTAAACCAAACAATGGTTAATTATTTCGCAACAGACTAATAACATAAACATCAAAAAGAAGTTAATCTTCTGATGGGTCTTCTAAGGTTATTATCTAATATTGGTCAAGGTATTTCCGTTCTTAAATGCAATAATCCCTGGACGTGTAATGGAATATTATGTTATTTATCTCTACCATAGACTACGGAATTTCTATGCTTCTTATCACTATCACCTACAGCGCCACTGAAGACTATGTACTGCGCAAATGACTCGCTCTAAGCTATGATAGCATCCTCTACATGACTACGAAGCAACAATATTTGCTAAGTCAACAAGTAAGAATATTTAAACAGTTTACAACGAATTACAAGCGATAAAAGTCAGTAAGCAGGAACCTTGAGCCAATTGTCTTAAACCATGAAGAGGAGCTTGCGCAAATACATCCGAACACTTACTTGCTCCACCAGACTATAGTATCTGACTACAACTCCTTACTAAGTGAAATGTTTAAATATACACAGTAAATATTACCTGTCGAGTATACAAAAATGTTCTTCCAGAAAATGGTCTGTCTATTTACCTAAAACTAAAAAAGACCTACAATGTTTAAACTTCAAATTTCTGTAGTTTAAAATGTTTTAACTTTAATTTTATTTAATATATAAAATTTCTTTATCTTAAAAAAAGTTAAAATTCATTTTGGAAACATTATGGGATCCAACTTCAAAATTTCGAGTGTTTGAACAAATCCATCATCCATCTTTTATTTTTTGTATACAGGGTGTCCCTCCTAAAGTGCACATCCCATTTATCTCCGGTCCCTTTGAAGATAGAAAGAAATTAATGTAAACGGTAACCCCTTCATTATTTGCGTAGATTCAGAAAATGTCATACGCACATAGTATGTGCGCATTGTGCTATATGCCCAAATCGGTGCTAAATGTAGATATTATTTCAAACAGAAACCCAAACTTTTTAATTTTTCCTCTTCTTTAGTAGATTTTTTCATGAATAATGAACCCAAGAACACGAAAATTGGACAAGTAGTTCTGGATATATGATTTTTAATTTCTCTTACTTTTAGTAAGAGGAAGTATTGTAATCGTGTCCAATTTTCGATATCTAGTTTTCACCGGAAATATCCGTTTTGAGGTCCCCTGAGTCCAAAAAAGTGGTTTTTAGCAAATAGTCTGTGTATTTTTTTTTGGCCCTCAGAAGTAACCCTAATGAGGGAAAATTTATTTTTCACATGCTCCAATACATTATTACATGTGTTATAACACAATATTTAATTTAGTTGGTAATTTCGTTTGTTACTTGAAGTACTAGTAAAATGGTAGAAACTAACAAGGTAAATGATCATAGTATACATACATAAATAATCTTTGAAAATTAACAAAAGTAAAGAAAGAAGTAAAGAATCTAAAAAATAATAAAGATTGAACAAAAGAATAATATAAAACAAAACAAATCGAGCAAAGAACAAAAGAATTACAAAATAAAATTGAATAAAATACATATTATTGTCATTAATATTAATATTTTTAATAAAATCCAATTAAAAAGTTCTTCCCCTTGTTTAGTAGAGATTCCAAACTCTCTACTAAAAATAAGCTACTGATTTACAAGATGGTCGTGAGGCCCATGCTACTTTACGCTTTCCCATCCTGGAGAATCACTTGCAATAGCAATATAAAGGCTCTACAAATAATACAAAACAAATTCCTAAGACTCGCCACAAACTCACCTAGACACACACGTATAACAGATTTACACTCCATAACTGCAATAGAAACAATAAAAAAATATACCAATAAAATCTGTAGAAAGTTCTTTGAATCCACAGCTAACTCTGAAAATCACCTTTGTATCAATATAGGAAACTATGATAATAAACAATATAAGCACAAAAGATTAGTAGATACACTATGTTTGTAATTTAAACAGTATATATAAATATAACATGTGCTTTAGGATAGAGGTTTTTTGTACATTTTTTCCCTCAATAATGTAACAAGTTATGTCTACTGTCTGTCGCCATTTAGTGGAGAATAAAGCTATTTTACTAGCTGCTCTCTACATTTTGTAAATAATGTCAAGTTTGTATATAATTTTATGAAATAAATCATTACTTACTTAAATAAAATCCATAAAAACTTGACAATATTGGCTGCTGACTAATCGTTTTTTTCCCGATCTTCCATCGTCCACCTATAGTTACGATTTCTCTAATTAGACAAGTCAGTGAAGGTATAAATTTTTGACAATCATAAATAATGTGATCCACATTTTGAACAGACACAACCATCGCATGGACATTTATTAGACGTATTTTGAAACGGTATAGGTAGTCTCTAATGTGACCGTGTGCTGATAACATCTGAGTCAAAGTGTAAGTAATTCTTAGTGGTGATTGAAGTCGGTGTGTTATATCACGGAAAAATTCTCTGGTCAGGGCTCCAGTCTCAGATCTGCTCCAGCTAAACTGCCATCTTTTTAGGCTCTCTTCTTTTAATAATCTTTTTATTTAAGATATTGGAACTTTTGAGTACGTTTCCTCCAAGTTCAGTTGGTTTGAAGCCAATTTAGCGAGCTTGTCTGCATTCTCCTTCCCTTCAATACCGCAGTGAGCTTTCACCCATGCGATATTTACTTGAACGTTGAGAATCTGGAGGGCTGTCATCTTGTTTCAGAGATTGTACTGTAACCTGACTGTCTGTTCGTATGAGTATGTTCTCAGTGTCTATTTTCTGAATGTTTTGTGATTTCCAGTCTAAAGCCTTGACAACCGCCAAAAGTTGAGCCTGGTTATTCGAGCAATTACGGTTTAATTTGAACAATTCTTCATATTTACATACTCCATCGACGTAAACTACAAAAGCCGCACATACTCTATCACCATCTTTGCTGCCATCCGTGAAAATTACAGTATTATACACAGTATTTTCATCTTCTCCGATTAGGTTTCCTTGCTTGCCTGGATGTTTCCAGTTGTAAATTGGTACAGGTAAATCAATATTTTCTTTATTATGCGATGATAATTTAATTTTCCATGTTCAAGCAGGTATTTAGTCACAAGTTCATTGATTTTTAATTCTATCGGCACTAACTTGGCAACCACGCAAGAGGCTGACAAAGAAATCGTCCTAAAACCTTTAATTATTCTAAGTGCAATCAATCTTTGTACTCTCGCAATTTTTTGACATTATATTTCCTCTTCAGCTCATCAACCCAAACTGGAGCAGCATATGCTAAAATTGGCAAAATCACATTGTTGTATATAACTTCTAGAGCATCACTACCCAGTCCCCAGTACACTTTGGCTGATTTGCTCAATTTGTTCAGTAGTCCTAAACAGTTATTTGTTATAGCATTTCAGACAATCCAGTTGTTTGATAGTAGTACCTTAATAATATATACCCATGTCCGTATTTACGTGCTTCCTGGTCAAACCAAATAAATAGATTTTGTAGGATTAAATTTCAGTTTTTTATTTTTAGCCCAAATTGCTATTTCTCTCAATGTATAGTTTGCCAGCGTTTCCAGTTCTGAAATCTCCTTCCCCCGGATAATAAGCAGTAAATCTTCAGCACCACAGTGTTCACTTGGGTTGGGAAATCTATCTTTAAAAGAGAATCATACATTATTGTCTACAACCCAGGACCACAACAGGAACCTTGTGGACTACCTTTGGTAACATGCTTTGTTATGGAAATATTACTGGTTCTAAGAGTTGCTTTCATATCTTTAAAATAATTTTGGACTAACAGGTAGAGGTTACGAGGACACTCTTGAAGACTCAATTGGTTTAATATTTCCGGCCACCAAGCTGCATCAAACGCACCCTCTACAACCATCGTTATCAGCATCACAATTTTTTTGTGATTTAGATGTGTTTCTTGTGTGTGTGGTGTATGTGAACAGCATAGATCAAAAACAAAAAATCGTAGAAAGTTGAAACTTGATATTCCGTTTAGGTATCACATCTGACAGTGGGTCATCTATCAAAATTCCTCAACCGGAAGTACCACTTTACTTGTTGATTTTTTTACATTTTTGCGTTTTTCTTAAAAATGGCCCCGACGATTTTCTCCAAACTTGGTATATCAACATACAAAGCTCTACAACTATTATTTGCAATGTTTTTCTGGGAAAATTCATTTAAGGGCAGTTATGAGGGAGGAGTGGGGTTAGGTTTTCTTCTAAAGTGCTATTTCAGTTTATTAAACAATTCTATCATCTAATAAATGTTAATTAGAATTGAATATGTTGTTGAAATTCTGTGCTTCAAAAAAATCGGATAATCGGAAGTGCGTTTACATTACCACTTTACTAAATGATTTTTTCACTTTTTCGCGATTTTCTCAAAAATGACTCAGACGATTTTCTTGAAACTTCCTAATATAAACTAAACATACAATGATATACAACTTTTAATTAAAACATTTCTCTGGGAAAATTCATTTAAGAGCACTTTTGGAGGAGAGTCGGGGTTATGATTTTCTCTAATGTGCTATCACAGTTGATTATACAATTCTATCGTCCAAACAAAATTAATTAGAAATAAATAATTGGCCGAAATACCGAGTTTCAAGAAAATTAGAAGACCGGAAGTGCGCTTTTACTAGATAGTTTTTTCAGTTTTCGACGAATTTCATTAAATTTGGTACACAAACTATAAAATTTGTCAATTATAATTTTGAGAACTGGAGTAAGAGAAAGTTGTGTGAGTGTTTCACACCAGATTTTTTTAAACTGCTTTTCTTACGTGTTAAATTTCTTTCCCCCTCCTCTTTTCTTTTTTTTAATGTTATTTTTTTGTTTGAACTTTGAACATATTGTGTTTTTAACTTATCAAGTAAACAAATTAACGTTTACATAATAGGCTCCGAAGAGCGAGAAACACAAAGATGTATCGATCTAATTACTCGCTACCTAAGCCAGACCAGGGTAGGAGATCCATATATATATATATATATATATATACAGCCGAGCTAGCCCAACATGGGAACAGTTTTACAACAATTCACAACATGTCAGTGACCTTCAACCTTCACAACCAGCCTGTCTCTTTATATATCTCTCGTTACCTAACTTCTATTATACTTGTACAGTCCTTGCAGTTTTGCGTTTCTCCGCTCTTCGGATCCTATTACAGTTTATAAACAAAAATATTGAATGAAATAAATTAGAATGTCTCTGTTGAATTTTTATTATGACGCGACAAGTATTCTTCCCTCAAGGCCAGTCGCATATGTTCGAAATTTTCATCGAATGTGGTCGAAAACGAGCTGCTCGTGTTTACAATAAAATGTTCCCGCAACGAATTCCTCCAAGTCGTTTTACAATTTATGAGCGTTGTGAGGAGTTTTACGGAGACAGGTTCTCTTGTTCTCATACCGTCACACTGCCAGTCAATCTGTCACTCTCATCACACGCTACCATACTCTCGCTCTAGATTTTCAGTGTAAACTCCATACAGCAGTTACATTCTCTTATAATGTACTGGTGTTCAATAAGTCTAACTTATATCTCAATCTAAGTTTTTCATTCCTAGCTAGCTCCCCAGAACATCCTCTACAGAAGTAAGAGGTGTATGTTGAAAGAGGTAGAGTGTTTAGTCGAGGTGAAAACACTGGAATGCCTGGATATCTGGAAAAGTAGCTAGTCCATAATTATAGGGATTTGGAGAAAAGTAAATAAAGTTAAAAAATCCAAAACTTTATTGTACAGAAATAAATTATGTATAATTTGTACAGAATTATATAAACTCTATTGTATAATAAAACTTTATTGATGCTCTAAACCATATGGAAATAGTTTAAAAACTAATATATGTAATCTACTGACCTCAGTATAAACCACGGATTATATTAATAACTCTAATTGTTGATTTCTAAATGTAGTTAATATAAAGTTTTAATGTGCCCTTTTAATATAGCAAAAATATAAATGGAATTATTTTGCTAATAACAAGAGTTAAATTATTCACAAAAAATCTCTGTTAATAGTAATAAAAGTTGTAATTTATTTTTAAATGTGTATTATTTTTAAAATTAAATATTCATAACGTAAACAAAGTTTTAATTTAAAACATTAATCATTAAAAAGTTTCATTTACTATTTTATTTATACAATAATTAAAATAATAGTTTGGTAAACTTAATTTATTATGTAAATCATCAAGAATTTATCATCATTATTATTCTATTCATTTTATTCTGTTATTATTTTTAAAAGCTTTATATTTACATATTTAGATATCATTATGATAAAGGTCTGAACAAATTAGTCCTATAAAAAACATTTGTGCAATTATAATTGGCATAATATTACTAGGAGTATTTAGTTCTCAATTTCCCTAGGAGGAAATAGACTGCCTACTTTTTCAACGATCTGGGGTTCTAGTGGGTATTTTGAGTCTCTGGGTAATTTATTAATATCTCCAATACCCAATCAATAAAGAAGGGCGTGGAGATGTAATAAAATATAATTACAAGGTCATTAATGAATAATAAATGGAAAAAAGACAAATTATATGGCAAGTAGGAAGACGGAAAATGCTATGGAATAGGCCACGTGCAGCATTGACATTATAGTGAAAAGACTGCTAATATAGGTTTCTTTGCTATTTTAAAGCACATTCAGAGCAAGCTAATTATCAAGATCTAACAAAAGTGATTCTAGTCAGGTCTTCTAGCAGAGCATAAACGAATTATTTAAGTTTGACATTTCGGTAATTTTTCCGTTTTTGAATTTTGTTAACCATACAAAAACACACAGACCATATCTATTTTTTGTTAAAAAGTAACCTTTCTCGGGATATAAGGATACCTACAACACATGTTTTTCCGTTGAAAAATTCAGTTTCGAAATGTTGGCACAATCGCAATACTTCCTCTCAAAAGAAAGTCAGAGAGAGTAAAAAATCTGGTTTGAAACACTCACACGACTTTCTCTACGTCAATAAAGTTTCTTTGGAATACGCAGTGCTTACAAACGTTTAGTTGAGCTGGCCATAAAAACAAAATATGGCAAAGTTATGTAAAATATATCTCAGTGGACATTGTGGGCGCCCTCTATCGCAACTTGTAGCGGCATATTTAAATTTAAACCTAACCTAACCTAACCTAACCTATACTAACCGACCTCCAAAATTCCTCTAAAATCAATTTTTTGTAAAAACTACAAATAAAAATGATAGTTTTATAAATTGTATGGTTAGCATTCCAAGTTTAATTGAAATCGGAGCCGTTTATCGAGAAAATTCCAAAAATCACAAAAAACCTACTCTATAAAATTGCAGCACATCATGTATACCAATTTTTTTCAAATTTGAAATTCTGCCAATGTTTGTAATGTATATTAATATTATATAAACAGTACATTGAATTATGAATTGAACGTACGTAATTATGAATTGAAGGGGAACTTTAGAGGAAAGGTTAACGCTACTGTTTCCCCCAAATCCCTCATAAAAACAATTTTTCCAGGAAAACGTTTCAAATAAAAGTGATAGGAATTTATTGTGTACACAGTGTAAGATGACAGTTAAAGAAAATGTTGGAGCTGTACGAGAAAACCCCGAAAACGGAAAATATCATTCAGTAATGTCGCTCTGCCGGTTAAGGGATTTTGCCATAAGCCTTCATGTCTAATAAAAGTTGGTAGTACCTAAGCGGTGCCTAAGTTTGAGCTGTCGGCGATTTTTTGTTTTTGGAGATATTCTATTAACAAAAAAAAAATCTGGTGTGAAACACTCACACAACTTTCTCTTACTCCAGTTTTCAAAATTGTAATTGCCAAACTTTATAGTTAGTATACTAAATTTAATGAACTTCGTCGGTGTTTTTATGGAGAAATCACAAAAACTGAAAAACTGTTCAGTAAAAAAGCAATTCCGGTTTACTAATTTTTTTGGAAATTCGGAATTTTAGCACTCCATTTCTAATTAATTTTGTCTATATGACAGAATTGTATAATCAATTAAAATACACATTAGCAGAAAACAAAACTCTGGCTTTCCCCCAAAAGCTCTTAAATGAGTTTATCCAGAGAAATGTTTCAATTAAAGTTGTAGCTCTTTGTATGTGTAGTGCTAATTTATAGTTTAACCAAAATCATTGGAGCCGTTTTAGAAAAATAGCAGAACATTGGAAAATACTTTTCAGTAAAACGCATTTCCGGTCTTCTGATTTGCTTCAAACTTGGAATTTCAAAAATGTATTTAATTATAATTAATAGTATTTAAATAATAGAATTGAGTAAAAAACTTTTTGAGCTATGCAGTTCATATACATACATACACACTCACGATTTACTCAAAACCACATTTTTAGGACTCAAGGGACCTCAAAGCGGATATTTCCGGTGGAAACTCAATATCGAAAATTGTTCACGATTACAATACTTCCTCTTACTAGGAGTAATAAAAAAAACACATACAAACATTCGCTGAAAATATTTTCTTCCTTCCCAGAGGACGTCAAAACATGTATTTCCGGTGAAAAGTTTATTTTCGAAAATTTGACACGATCGTAACCTCTTGAGAGGAAGTAAAAGAAAGTAAAAATAAAAAAAAGTATTAGTGTACAAAAAAAGTCAACAAGTGTAGTGTGTAAGAGAAACGTTAAGTTGAAGTAAACTCTTTACATGAACTTGATAACTTTACTCTGACGATGAAGAAAATCCAGAACTGGTCAGGAATAACAGATATACGCTGCTATGATAGATGATATACCAGAAAAACCAAAGGACCTTTACGGACTTGTATGTAAAGTTAACTTATACTTTTTATAAGAACAGGATATTATTGACAATGTTATATTTCGTCAATTGAAGGCCGGTGATCTGGGTGGACCAGTTATGATAGGTAAGTGGTCTCCGTATATCTATGTTCCATGGGTGGTGGTGTGTATAATACAGTTAAGGAAGTGGCCTAAAGTAGACTTTGCTTTGGCTCTATTTACCTTTTCTCTCTATATATAGTTATATCTATGTATATTTCTATATTAAGTATATAGATATATATGTATATATACTTACGTGTATATACGATATATATATATATATACACGACAAAAAAAAAAGAAGGAAACTAGAAGAGATATTATAAGAAGCTGTTTAGTAAGATCTACAACCGCTGGTACATCCATGATAATGTAAGCAGTGTATAAGAGGAAGGTTTTCGTTTAGGTTATCCTATTGGATAAGGTTATATATATATTGTGTGCATGAGAAAGAGAGTAAAAGATGAAGTGATGTGCGGTTGGAGGGGACGATGTTATATATATATATATATACAACAGAGAACAGAGTACTTTATTTCCTACTACAACATTAAACACTATCCCCACTCACTTTTCTCTCTGTGAATAACGTATACAGTTTATCTACACATTAGCACTGCATATCCAAAACCATATGTATTTCATACATTATGTGTGTAAATAAATAAAGATTACTTTTTACTTTCTCTTACTTCTATTGTGATCGTGACAAATTTTCGAAATTCAGTTTACCCGGAAGTAAAGGTTTTTGTTATATCCGAGTATATAGAAGTGATGCTGTGCATGTGTGTGTGTGTGTGTGTGTGTGAGGGTCAGCATAACTCAAAAAAAGGAATAATGTAGGGAGCTGAAACATGCTATTTCATTCAGGGGATGCGCGGCAATAAGGTTTTGATAAAAATCGATCGTCCGGATTTGTACCAGATTTACTAAATAGATTTTTCAGTTTTTTTTTGTTTCCGAAAATGGCTTCAATGATTTCCTTTAAACTTGGTATATCAACTAATCATGGAAAGGGTTACAAACTTCTAGTTATTTGAAACATTGTTTCTAGAATTTTCATGTAATCGGTGTTCAAGTGGGGACGAAACATTTAATGACACAAAATATCAAAATATATATCTGGTTAAAACTCAATTTCGCAAAACTAGCTCGCTCTTACAGGAGTAAGAGAAAGTAATGTGATATTTAAGAGAGGAGAGAGAATACGAGATAATTTGGGAGAGTAAAGACTGGTTAGATGTGCTGAACACTGATCTAAGAATTGAAACACAAATTGCAAGGACTTCTCACTGTGGAATGATAATATATAATATATGAGAACAAGGTTTGAAATCAATAATTATTTATATTTTGTAAAAAATCATATCACGACTTGGATTTTTATTTTTCGTCTTAGAAATTATTTTTTGATTTATATGAAGTTTGAACTTTTTTTCTAGTCAAACTATTAAAAACCACAATCAGAAACAACGGTTATACCACGAGCGGATAATATTTCTCTCAAAAATAAAACTCAATTTCATTTATTGACAAAGAAACGAAATTATTGACTGTCGAAATGACGTTTCTTACGGCAGTTTTACATGCTGAGAGTTTCCAGTTAATAATGTTATTGCCTAACTTTTCTTAGAAAATTTGTAATAATCAAAGAGAGTTGGAAAAATGGGAAATTTAGATGAACAAATAATTGTATCTACACCAGATCTTTATATTTTTTTAAAAGTTTTTGAACAATAAAAAGAAAAAATTCTGTTTTTTGTATGGATAAATTCAAATTAAAAGTTTTGATGAATTTACAAAAGTCAAATTTCCATGTTTTCTTCTCTATTGGGGGGGGGGGGTTAAAACAACATTCTTTCTTTTCTTTAAAAATTAAGTATCTATTGTTGAAAAATACACAATTAATTAACTAAAACGAAATAAAATAAACTAAAGAAGAATTTAATTTCAAAACTGTTAACTGCTTTAAATATGTCTACACCAAAGGTCATTACAATCGCGTATTAGCAAATGTCCAATAGCGATTATCAGGCACGATGGCTATTTTTTGAGAGAAATAATAAAAATCGCAGGATAACTCTTATTTCTATATATTAAACAATATATAGAAGTTAATTTCAAAATGGCGCCATGTGAGTTATCCTCCTGTATTTTTTGTGATAATATTATTAAAAAGTCAGATAAACCGGTTGTGTGTCTGTGTGGAAAAAGTTCTCATACAACTTGCTTAAAGAATTCTAAAGAAAATTTTGACGAAATAAATTGTAAATGGACCTGTGCAACTTGCATCAATAGTAAACTTAACCTGACCACTTCAACCAATGAAGGTATAATTTTTAATGATCTTTTTAATTATAAAGATGATGGTATCTTACCTGAAAATAAAACTGACAGAGACCTGTTGATTGAGCTTGTTAATCAACAAAAATATATAATCAAATTTATGAAATTCATGGGAGCTAAATATAATGACTAGCATTCAGCTTGCTGAATATACATGTAATAATGCAAGAAAACGATGCCTTAAAACTTAGAGTCAATACGATCCAAGAAAGAATGACAACTCTCTTAACTAGAATGAATATTACAGATAGTAATTCTTCTTCTAATAAGGTGCCCGTTAAAAAAATTATTGAAACCATCTTGCCTAATAACGCTACTGAAGAAGTAAAAAATGAAAACACAAATGATAATAAAAAAGAAAATGAATACATTGAAAAAAAAAAATGAGGACTTTTCCCCTGCTACCCATAAGGAGGTAAAATGTCAACAACCATCAGATAGTTCCGAAGTGAATAAAGCACTTACTCTTAGTTCTATATCAAAAAAGCAATTGAATGATACTAAGTTAAAAAGAAACAAAGAAAGACTTAGCACAGATGAAGAAAGTGTCGACGAAGAAAAATGGTGTGAAGTCTGGACCGAAGTGAAAGCCAAACCTAAAAAAAAATACATAATAGGGACGGCATCAAGCCTAGATGAACGAACTCTTATGAGTGGACCAAAGAGGATGTGGCTGTATGTCGGACGAGTAAAAAAAAGAACATCAGAGAATCAAGTGAAGCAGTGTATAAAAAAACAACTGCCCAATGAAGAAATTGAATGTGAGAAATTGGAAAATAAAGGCAGCTTTTCCAGCTTCAAAGTTGGACTAAACTTCTCTCTAATGGATACAGTAATGAGTGCTGAGTTCTGGCCAGAAAATGTGATTATCAGACGTTTTTTATTCAGAAGGCAGTCAGCTGCTCAGTTCAGCTGAGCAAAAAAAATATCTCTCGGCTGGAAAGCAATAATCGGTCCGAAGATAAATTTGTTTTCTCTACTCTGACATTGAATATTCAAAGTGTTAGGCATAAAATAGAAATGTTAGAATTATTCATTAACCAATTAGGGGATGTCGATATAGTTCTTCTCTCTGAACACTGGTTACACAAACATGAGCTAAGAAATTAGACCTCTGTGTTAAGAAATTATGTTGTAAGTGTAGCCTATTGCAGGACAAAATACAAATGTAGAGGTGTGAGCATTTATGTCAAAATGGGCCTTGATTATGAAAACATTGAAGAGCAGGCGGAAGAATTGCATTGTGAAGTTAGTGCAATCCGTATCAAGTGTTATAATGTGATATTCCTTTGTGTATATAGATCACCAGTAAGAGGGAATTTTAATATATTTTTAAATAAATTAGATTAAATTTAAATTTTTTATTTCAATTTAATTGTAAAATATGTTTGTGCGGGGATTTCAATGTAAACTTCAATAATAGATCTGACACTAATGTTAACAATTTAATGCTTTTACTAAACAGTTATAATTTGCACATAACAAACACGGACGCGACTGGACCGTTAAGGAAAAACTGTATTGATAATGTGATAACAGACATTGACGAAAGCACCACCACAACTGTGGATAACTTGTTATCTGATCATATGGCATTGTTTACTAAGTTTGCAATGAAACATAAACAGCCTTCCAAAACAAACAAATGTGCTGTATATACTAGGTCAGTTAATGTTGTGAACCTTGATATTTTTAAAAATATTCTTTTTAATAACTTTAGCTTAGACATTTATGCAAATGTACATAGTGTTGATGCAAATAGTTTATTTGATTTATTTTTTAATAATTTTTTACTTATATTCGAGCATTGTTTTCCATTAACAAAAAAAGTGATAGATAGAGACCGATTTACTTGTAGAAATAATATCTGGTTTACACCTGAGCTAAAGAAGCAAAGGGACCGTATAATAATTACTTAACAATTAATGAACAGCGGCCTTATTACAGAGGATAGGTCTAAACTAAATAAACTTAAGAATGCTTACAAAAAGAATGTTGTGAAAGCGAAGACTCGGGCAAATGATTACAGAATTAGCCATTCTAGTTCAGTTAAGGAAGCATGGAATATAATAAATAGTGAGTGGGGCAGAAAACGGGCTGATACTGAAATACAAATATCCCCAAATGAGTTCAATAAGTTTTTCGTTGATACAGGTAATGCCACCACATCACGGTTTTCTATAATGAAGATTATTAGTAGGAACACTGAAATTGCTCGTACAAATACGGAATCCTTTTTTCTATACCCAGTAACAGAAGAAGAAGTTCTGAACGCTATTAACTCCCTTTCAAATAAAAATGCCTTAGATATCTATAATTTAAATTCTAAAATTATAAAATACATAGGACATACTTTAGCAAGTCATCTTGTGAATATTATAAATTTAGTATTCTTAACCGGATGTTTCCCAGAAAAACTAAAACTGAATAGAGTAATCCCTATTTATAAAAAAAGCGGTAACAAAAAGGATTGTTCAAATTATAGACCAATTTCTATCATTCCAATTTTTGCAAAAATAATTGAAAAATTAGTTGAAAAAAGATTAAGACGTTACTTGCATAAATATAATTTAATAAACAATAAGCAATTTGGCTTTAGGAAAGGCACCTCTACTATAGATTGCATTCTTGAATTACTCTCAAACCATGTTTACCCGGCATTTGAATATAAACGGAGTGTTATTGCCAAGTTTCTTGATTTTTCAAAGGCGTTTGACACTATCTCTCATGATTTGCTCATTGCTAAATTATCAGTATATGGCATACGAGGAGTTGCGTTGCAATTTTTCAAATCTTACCTTACTGATAGGTGTCAGGTTGTTGACGTTAATGGCCATAAGTCCAAGACAATGAGTATAGCAAGTGGAGTTCCGCAGGGTTCGATTTTAGGACCTATCCTTTTCGTCCTTTATGTCAATGATTTACCTTGCATCAAAAACGTAGAGGTATTACAATACGCAGATGACACAGCATTGGTCACTACTGGTGAGAACCCCATGGAATGCAATAAACATGCTGAATTAGCGATAAACCGATTGGCTAAATACAGTGCGGAAAATCATTTAATAATGAACGCGTCAAAAACACAGGAATTAATCTTCTCACTAAAAGAAGAAAAGGTACGTACGGTGCACTATCTAGGTATAATACTAGATACTAAATTAAATTATGGTGCCTTAATTGAGGAAAAATGTGAGAAATTAAGTAGACTGTGTTATTTGATGAGACGACTGACTGACGTACTGAGCATTGAAGGACTGAAGACGGCCTATTATGCGCTGTTCCATTCAGTCATGACTTATGGCATAATGTTGTGGGGAAGCGCGCCACTAGCGGTGAATGTGTTTAAGTATCAGAAGAAGGTAGTAAGAATAATATGCAAGGTTAGAAAGGATACAAGTTGTCGCGAACTATTTCCTCGATTAGGCTTTCTGACACTACCCTGCTGCTATATCCTTAAATGTGCCGTATTTGTACTAGAACATCCAAATAAGTTCCGGCGTAGAGGGGAACTACATAACATTACGACAAGGCAAAACAACTTATTGGAGGTGCGTGCACATCGGACTTCAAAAGTTGGAAAAAGCCCACTATATATGGCCGCTAAAATCTATAATTGTTTGCCTGAGTCTTTGCTTCAGGTGAGCCTATCAAAAAATAAATTTAAAAAGGAACTTAAAAAATATTTACTAAATAAAAATTATTACTCCATAAACGAGTACCTCTGTAAATGATTGAAACTTTTTTGTTTTTTGACACTGTTCTGTACCTTTGGTGCTGTACGAATAAAGTATCTATCTATCTATCTATACAATAATAAATTAATCAAACAAACAAATATTTGTTGGCTGGGCCAAAGGAAAAACGTTTTATCTTTAAAAGTTTATTCGACTTTCGGACACCTTTGGTGTCCTTCCTCAGGAACTGTTAAGGAAGAATAGAGTTGAATATTCTTGCTTGTTTTTAATAATGGCCAAACATAACTATTGTTTATATTGGTGATAATTAATTTTTGTTGAAATAAAAAAAATGTTAACAATTAATTTTTACTTTTATATAAAAATCATATAGAATTTTTAAAAATATCAATCAAAAATAACTCTCATTTATCAAATCATAAAGTTCAAAATTTTTCGCGAAATATAATGTAATAAAATTAGTGAGCAGTTCCCGAAAACATACGCCGGTACCGTGGCGTAATGTTGCTAGGCTCGTATAGACCGATTAGCCTATCCTCTTTCCTAAGCAAAGCTCTGGAAAGGTTGGTGGACAGATATATTAGGGATGAGGTCTTGTGTGTAAGCCCCGTAAGTGCCCGCCAATACGCTTATCAACCAGGCAGGTCGGCTGAGGCCGCACTGGATGATCGTAACAGGCTGCTATCAAAATCCTTTGAGGAAAAGGAAATTGCGGTAGCCACCTTCTTGGACACTGAGGGCGCATTCAATAATGTCTCGCGCACCTCGGTCATCAACTCTCTCTACAAAAGAGGAGTACCAGCAGCATTACACGACTGGATGGAGTCCGGCCTAAGTAATCGAATTAACATTTTTACAATAGGTCAGACCACCCTTAGGGTAAAAGTAGGGAGGGCTGTCCACAGGGAGGGGTCTTGTCCCCTCTGATGTGGACTCTGGTCGTTGATGACCTCCTCCACCAACTATCTGCGGATGGCTTTGACTGTCTAGGCTACGCAGACGATTTGGCGATTGTGGTAAGAGGCAAATGCTCTACTACGATTGCAGAGCGGGTGCAAGCAGCTCTCAACTTGGTCAGGAACTGGTGTAGAGAGGAGGACTTGTCCATAAACCCCCATAAAACTGTAACAGTTTCTTTCACATTACGCCACAAGTTGGAAGGCCTTAGGCCACCATCACTTGGGCACACTCCGATTCCATTTGCGATGGAGGCTAGGTAACTTGGTGTTACTTTTGACCGCAGACTCACTTGGAATATACACATTGACAAAATTTCTCACGAGGCCAATGCGTCATTTAGTAGGTGCAGACGGTTCTGTGGGAGAAACTGGGGCTTGCGCCCAAGTTTGACACTATGGATCTATACCAGGATCATCAGACCCATGGTCACATATGGGTCGGTGGTTTGATGGACCAAGACGCTGCAGAAGGGGGTGGTGGAAAGGCTTGGTGGGATCCAAAGGCGAGCATGTCTGGGTTCCACGGGGGCCATGAATACCATCCCGACTGCGGCGTTGGAAGTCCTCCTCAATTTGCCACCACTACACATTCTCATTCAAGGCGAAGCCAGAATGGGAATACATAGGCTCCTGCAGGGGCCGCCTCCCATCACCTCTAGGCATGATCGTAATAACCAGAGGTTGATTGAGGAAATCAAGGCGGACTATCTTCTGGGGATGCCAACGGATAGGATGGTTCCTAAGTATTTTTTCGAAAGGAACTTCCATATTGTCATACCGAGCAGAGGCGAATGGGGCTGCGACCCACCCCTGTTCGGTAACTCGATCTGGTATACAGATGGATCCAAAACTCCGACTGGGGTCTACGGGGGCAGGTCTAAAGTTAAAATTAAGGCCAGCCTAGGGAAGTACGCCACGGTCTTTCAGGCTAAAGTCGTGGCGTTACAACTCTGCGCTAGGGAGATTATAAGGCAAAGGATAGTGGGTAGAAGAGTGGCCATATACTCCGACAGTCAGGCAGCCCTGAAGGCACTTTCCTCACACCAAATAGTCTCAAGACTGGTGTGGGACTGCCTACTTGCCCTCACCGAGTTGGGTACTCGGAATAAACTGACACTCGCCTGGGTGCCGGGACATGAGGGGTTCCTGGGCAATGAGAGGGCGGATGCCCTAGCGAGGGAGGGCTCGCAGGATACCTTTATAGGCCCCTAACCCTTCTGCGGCTTGTCCAGGAGCCTCATCCAAACTTCTATCAAGGGGTGGATAGAAGATCAGCATCTGCGTTGGTGGGAGGGAACACCAGGACAGAGGCAGGCAAAGCTCTTCATTAAAAGACATTTGCCTAAATTTACCAAAGACCTACTGAGCCAGACCCGAAGGGATATAAGGTTAATTGTGGGTCTACTAACAGGGCATTGTAGGCTGAATAGACACATGCACCACCTACAACTTGCGGACAGTGCGGTATGCCGATTCTGCAAGGTAGAGGAGGAAACCCCGGCGCACATCCTTTGTGAGTGCGGCGGCCTGGCGAGGATTAGGTTTCTTCTATTGGGGACAGGCAATCCCGAAGCTAGAAGCTTCATGACGGAGCCGCTCTCAGCTTCGCTAGGATTGATCAGGAGGGCAAAGCTGGGGATTGTGCTATAATTTAAGGGGATCCACAATAGACCTCGACTTGCAGGTCGCAGTGGAATGAGGCTCCCCGCCCCGCTTCTAATCTAGTGAGCAGTTAAAACAGGCTTACTAATGCGAATTAATTTTTAGTTTTAAAAATAACTATTATATTCAAATCCTGTTTGAGAATAAGGTAGCGAGAGAATAGTTAAGAGAGAGACAGACCGGCTGAGTATTAGAAAGTAAGAGCAATGATGTTGACTGACTGGTGTCGATGACTTTCTAAAACTATTTTTCTCTAGCTATATATATATATATATATATATATAAGGAATTGTTCCTCTCTAGTTTGGCTTAGGTAGGGATAACTAGTGATCCGGATCCCAATACCGTAAACAAAAAGAAAATACAAACGTTGCCGAAATAAGTCGATTCACTTATATTATTTGTTCAAAATTGAAAGTACATAAGATATTTATTCTTTATTTGATTTTTAACATTAATATTAAGAGTTTGTCAACAGCAAGTGATCAAATAAATAAATAAAGAACCAATGAGCAATAAAGCATGATTAAACTTTAATCTCTTTCCACAATTTTAAAAGATTTATTTGGAAATAAATACCTAAATTATTTAGTGGAAAAGTTGGTGGAAGGGAAAAAAATGCTTCATTTTTTTTCTCTTTGAAAAAAAAAATACAAGAAAAGAAAAGAGAGAAACTTTCATTGGATAAAGTAAGAAAAAGTCGAAACATTTTCGTTGAACGCTGGCCCCCACCCCCACTACTAAAAACTTTACTACATCCAATCTTTTGACCCTCTTTTGCTTATTTATTCTCTTTGTTACATTTCATTCTGTTTATTCAGCAGCGAGTGCTCTCAATCACGTTTCTAACTAACTTATGGATTGTGTTCCTTTTCATCCACTTCTTTTATTTTTTTTCGATTCAACTTTATTTTTTATTGCTAACTTACTTTATTATAGATGTGAAGAAAAAAATTCTGGTTAGAAACAATTCACCAAGACTTTTTCTCGTCCTGTAATTCTGGTTAATTGTAATTGGTAATCTTTTCAGAACTTGGAATATATACTCTCTCTGAGAGGAATGATTGTGATCCTGTCAAATATCAGAAATTCAGTTTCCACCGGAAATATATGTTTCAAGATTCTATGTTTACAAAGGAAATATTATTTGCGACAATCGGTGCGAATTTACAGAATTTGTTTTTGAGTTTTTCTTGATAATACGACTAAAATGCTTAAATCTATCACTTTGATTTATTACACTTTTAGAGAAAAAAAAAATTTGTCGCGTTAAATTTCAAATTAAAAAGTGTTATTCAAACTACAACATGATTATATTCTACTGGCTGCCTGAGTAGGAGGTACTTGTCCACCCCCCACTCCCATTTCTATATCTATGTTATAACTATGAGTAAAATTTAAATTTATAGAAAATTTGTCATTTTATATATAATTGTAGTTTAGATTGTGGATAGTATACAAAGTTTAAGTAGTATACAAAGTTGGAGCCGTTTTCGAAAAGAATCACGAAAAGTATAAAAAATACATTCAGTAAAGTCATACTTCCGGTTCATTGATTTTGTCCAGAAATTTTTGTGCGTGATGCAGTGGCAATATCTAAACGGGATACCAAGTTTGAACTTCCTGCGGTATTTCGTTTGTAATTGAAATATTCTGTTAACACAGACACACACACACACAAACTTACAGATCATTTGCTAAGAACATTTTTTTTGTATTCAGGGGCCCCAAAACGTGTATTTCCGGTGAAATTCTAAGTACGAAAGGAAATTCTAGCATTATAATTATTGCATTAACTGGCGGGGAAGCGAAAGAGGAATCCATGTGCGAGACTGCGTCGTATTCTATTTTTTTAATTCTGTTTTTTATACATGGTAGACTTTCAAATATGTGTATATTTGGTGTGAAAGTTTAATTTCAAATTATTTGCTATGGTCATAATATACTATGTAAAAATCTGGTACGAAATAAGCATTCATGAGTTTCTCTTTGGCCTCCATCAACTTCGAATTGACATATTGTTTTACAGATTGAATTTTTTACATTCAATTAATATCTCTTTAATATTATACTGGTGGTAGGAACCGGTAGATAATATTAGAATAGCACTACACATTAGGGGGAACCTTACACGCTGCCACCCTCCCTCCCCCCAAATCCTTGAAACGAGTTTTCCTAGAAAGCTGTTAGAAATAAAAGTGATAGGTAAGATATATGTGTTGTTAGTAAAGAAAGTTTTGAAAACAAAATGTTGAGTTGTTCTCGGGATAGAATCGTAAAAAACTGAAAATACAAAAAAACTGTTCAGTAAATTGAGACCATCCATTGGTGATTGATTTTTTCATGGAAATCTTCAGTTCGGATCGCGTTCCCCCTCCTCCCACACACACACTCCTGGAGATAACCGAACAGAATGTAGGTATAACACTGTGTGAGTATACTATGAAAAAGACACCAAGAAGTATAATAGATCCATTAAGGGACGTTAAGAGCAATTACCTTAAATGGAAGTTGCTGATACTAGATTAGATTGCATTACATTAGATGGGTACATTAGCGGAAAAAGAATAAAAAAAAATAGAGATCATGCTCATTCTGTGTGCAAATTAGAAGATCTTCCCAAAGGGTTGGTGGATCTCTTTATTAGATTATCTAACAAAACGAATCATTGTATTGATTCAATTGCTTGTTTTTTGCTCTTACTGCTGTGATAGTGTTAGTATTTATTTATTTATTTGCGGGCAATGCCCATTTTATAATTGAAAACCTGTACAAATAATAAAAATGATTTACTTCTAATAAACACTAAATTTATTAAAATGATATGAAGTATGAAAGAAAGGGAATAAAGATTAATTAAAAATGAATGGACATAAAAAACCACTAAGTACATAAAAATAAAAGGTAAAAATCAAGTTAAGATTATTTAAACAAATATAATTTATATTTTAAAATTAACAAACTTTGGTATTTTTATATATAAATGAATATGTAAGGAGTCAGAGTGTATTAATATAATTAATTAGAAAGTTAAGGAATATAGTATAATATCCGTTAGTAAGTACATTATATGTATATATGAAGAAAATATGCACTATAAATAATGATCTAAGGCGGTAAAATGGAGACTATAACAGCGAAAGTTGTTATAAAATTTTCTTTAATCTATTGTTAGTAATATTGTTTAAATCGATATCATCTGGAAGACTATTAGCGAGGAACATCATTCTGTTAAGAGGGGAATGATAGATATTGTAACGCAGCCACTGGTGCCATCTAGGAGAGAAAGCAGGTACCTCAAGTTCTCCTAGTGGCCGCTAGGAAGCGCTGGCGGCGCGCTCTAGCTCTTTCCAGGACGTTCTAGAACTTTCCAAACCCTTCTCCACTACTACAAATAGAGAACAACAGCACGAGTGAAGTCAGTCTAGAGAGTCTCTTATTACAAACGGAGTGTGTGTTTGTGAATAGTGTATAAAAAGTGAACAAGTGAACTTTTGTTGGTTTAAACTGTGTATTAATTACTATTTAAGTGCTTTGTTTGTAATTTAATATGAAACAATAAATTGGTGTTTTTCTTATTGAAGTTTAGAGTGCTTTATCTACGAACGAATCCACTTAGAAACTAGTTGCAGGTAATTCAGGGGGGAAAATGTCACAATATAATTGGTTCTGGAAAAGTTAGGACAAAATAAGGGATTTACACGAGTTGGAGTGGAAGGAACACGGAAATTAAGAGAAGAAATTAGATCAGGAGAATCTTTAAGGTTATTGAGAAGATCATGGATAAACACTATGTCTGCCATGGATCTCCTCTGAGAAAATGAGGTTAAGAGGGAATTGACACCTAAACTGCATCGGAAGGAGAGAGGTTTTAGGAATTTAGATCGACCATCCGTCGATGATTTTTATGCTACTGTTAGTATATGCAGACCAGACACAACTAGCATATTCGAGAATCGGACGGGCCAGAGCACAATATAAATTTAAGAGAGTGTATGTCAATAATTTTACGAGTAGAGTTATGTACAAATCTTAACATTTTGCAGGAACGTGTAGAAATAGTATGTACATGGACAGTGAATGATAATTTGCGATCTAGCCAAATATAGATCTTTAACTAAGATGTGTCTATTCAATGGTGTGCTTTAATCATACCTATAGGAAAAAGTTATATTATTGATTTTTCTAGAGTATGTTATTACAAAATATTTATCGAAGTTCAGAATCTTCATATTTTTGTAAACGCTATTGGAAAAGGGAGTTAAGTGAATTTTGTAGGGTACGGCAATCATCAACACTAGAAATTGGAAAAATAATTTCAAAAACTCTGCCAACAAAGCGAAAAGAAAGAATTCTTAAAAGGGACTGAAAGATAAGCTTAAGTGTATATAACAATCGTAAAGAAACAGGGAAGCATAGAAATAAAGGAAGAAGAAATAGAAAAGTGGATAGTTTCAGAGATCTAGGTCAGATAAATACTACAGATGGACAATGAAAGGAAATGACTGGAAGATTTAGATTAGGATGGACGATGTTCAACAAGTATAAACATATTTTTAGATCCGGTAAAGGAATAGAAAATAAAAAGAAATTATGAAATATGCGTGTAATTCCAGTATTAATATACAGGGTGAAAAACATGCGATAATTAATAGGAATTTGATGAATAAAATATGGACAAGTATGAGAGAAATGGCTAGAATAATGATAGTGATCACTTGGACGAGACAATAAAACACTAAAGCTCCAGCGCGGCTTATTCAAAGCTTTCGTACAGCTTGACGAGAATACACCTCTCTGACTTCTCCTTGCCATTCTTCCACCATGCAGCAGTATTCAATGATCACAGCCTGGAAAACCGTGGCCATATCGCTCTAAAGCCACAGATCTTCCTTTGTTCAGCCGCTGCAGCCAAGCCCCTTTTTCATACAGACCAGTTTCCTTTTGTCTGGAGCCAACAGAGTAACAGCAAATTATGCCATTACTTTCCGCCTTTGAGGGTGTTCTCCCCCATACTGATCTTATATACCCTATTTGCTACGCCCCACTTATTACTCGTCCCGACAATTTTGAAGAGAAAATGTTGATTCGCTTGCCTTATCTTGCCCTCAATATTAGTATGACCTGTCATAAAATTTCTTATCCACTATCTTTCGCATCTAATCCCAAGATGACCTTTCATTGCCTGCCCTATAACCAAGTGTTGCTTAGGTTCCAATACCATCACTACTTCCAACGCCGATGTCGGTTTTGTCCTCATCGCACCCGTTATGTCCAAACAAGCCATGCATTGCATTCCCTGCAATATCTGGACATTTCTCCCTATCTGTATCACTGGTAGCCATACAATTGCAGCGTAGAGTATCCTAGTCTTGACCAATTTCTCAAACATCCAGGTAAACCAATAGGTGTACACCTAATGAACTACCCGCTCGGTGGAACTTGAGAGATTTTTACAAATTTATTCAATTTAATATAATGTTCTAATAGATTTAATTAAAAGCAGTGATGGATGCTGATCGTCATGTAATTCTTCGAGAATTTGCTGAAAACCTTGATTTATCGAAAACAAGCGTTGTTGACCATTTGAAGAAGCTGGATTAAGTAAAACAAACTTGATATTTGGTAGCCATACGAGCTAGATGAAATTCATTTAACACAACGCAACAATACATGTGATTTGTATTTATGAAACGTATTCCTAACGATCCATTTTGTTTTTTTAACACGTGATAACTGATGGTGAAAAACTGGATTGTTTACGATAATATTCAACGCAGAAGATGATGGTACAAGTCTGCCAACTGAAACAGCATCGAAATCTGATATTCTCTAGAAACTAAAGGGATGGGATTAACAACAGAATTGTTTATTTTGAGCTCTTGCCAAGAAACCAAACCATCAATTCCAATGTGTTCTGTCAGCAACTAACCATACTGAATGAACGTTTTGCAACAGAAACGCCCTGAATTAATAAATCGTCAAAGTATTGTGTTCCTTCCACCATCAACGATACCCCTACCACATAATTATTTCAGCACCCCTCCCAGAAATTGTTCGAGGTTGGCTGAGTTGAATTACCACACCCATCATATAGTCCTGATATAACACCAACAGACTTTCATGTGTTTCGTTCATTACAAAACTTTTTGTCAAGTAAAAACCTTGACTTCAGATCACGGCACCAATTAGCCCATGGAAAGAAATTTTTTAAGGAGAAAGATCAGATTTTCGAATTTGGAGTCATGAAGCTGGTAAAATATCATTGATCAAAACGAACAACACATTGTTGAATAAAGTTATTTCGTTCATTAAAATAATTATTATTTTTATTTCTTAGAAAAAAAAAACCAAGTACTTCTGGACAATCTATACTTTTTTGTTTTTGTTTTAATTGGGTTTAATAAAAACTAGACGTCATGAATACGTACAAGGAAAGTAATAAAATTACTAACTAACTGAAATATATTAAAACTTGATAGAGTTTTGATAGAAAAGTAGAAGTTTTGATGTTGAAAACTTTTGTCATTATAAAAGTTTTAACCTAGTTTAATTTGTGATAACAGTTGTAAAAGTATGGTAATTATTTCGCATATATATGGTCTGAATTTGTTGTAAATTTTAGTTATTAATAAGGAGTAATACAAACAATAAAACAGACTAATACAAATGATATATAATTGGCATCCTTGACATAGTTGGCAACAATGGCAATAGGAAAAATGAGGGAAATTATTACTGGGATGGGGCTATATAATACATAACTTAGTGTAAATTTAAAATGTGGTTTTGTATCGACCATGCAGATATAAAATCGCAGTTACTACCACATGCATTAAATTATCTCCATGGCCTCCGTCAATTTTAATGGCACAGTGAATAACATAAGAAGCCCACAACTCGTAGTTGTTAAAATGCTAGTAGTTACTACGGGTTGTTACTGTTCCCATCTGGATACTAACGATGTCAAGCCGTTATTGTTTCTAAGTTTGGAATATTCCGATTCGGGCTAATATTAATGCAGGTATAGATAAGCAGGATCTTGCAATAGAATCTTCATAATGAGGATTTTGGTTTTGTTTATGTGCAGCGATATTTAAGGCTGCTATTAAAGGCCATCAGTGCCTACCAAGTTAATTCTAAACTGTTTGTGGGGCTGCAATCAATCCTTTAGGGAGTTGGGATACTCCCTGACAGTCGTTCCAAGAACTGTCCGGAAATACGCAGAAAGACACAAGAAAGGCCACTGTCTGGAAAATTCTCCCAGGACTCAGGCAGGCTAAGACGTTTTTGGGAAAAGATCTGAGCCATGCAAAAACCTATCATGTGAGAAAATATAGGCTCCATATGCTAATAGATTTCCTCAAAGAGTATTTTTAGACACATGAGTCATATGGGGTTTAGAATGCGATTTGGAGAAACCAATAAATCTACTGACGGACTGCGATGGCTAATCATCCATAAAAGCTTTAGAATCTTGGATGCTGCCGAAGTATTGCTGGAGGAAATATATCGTCGCCAGAAACTTCCCAGAGCTTAAAATTTCTTCTATGTTCTACAAAAGTAGTGTTGCTGGTTGGCAAGTTGCAGTATACTAAGAATGAATAAGTAAAATAAAATCCTCTACCCCCCCCCCAATATTTCTGAGTAAATTAAGAGGAAATTTATTATTACATCTAACTTTAATACTTCGTAAAAATCTGATGTGAAACATTCACATAACTTTCACATACCTACTAGGATTGTTACAAAACTAATTCACTATTGTTACAATACCCCCCCGTACCCCCACATTGGGAACCTTAGAAAAATTAATTTTCCTGGGAAAATTTGGCAAATTAATTTGATAGACCTTAATGTGTAGTTAGTGTGTGAATATTAAGTTGCGCGGGTTGGCTGCCAAGTGGTGTAAGTCACAAAAATTGAAAAATGGCCTTAACACCACTTAACTGAAAAGCGCTTAGCAATTTCGTTCAGTTTTAATTCAGCTCTATCTGTAAGCGGACTATTGAACTAGACCCACGCCACTTGTCTGAGACGAAGAACTGCATGTTTCAATTTTTGTGACTTACACAACTTGGCAGCCAACCTCCCCATTCATTAATATATACTTCAAGGATCTTATCCAAAATTTAATAGAAATCGACTAAGTGAAAGTTGGGAACACTGCTATTACTTCCAATTTCTAGAGAATAAAAAAGTTTTAATCGATAGATAAATTTTTATTAGAATAATTGTCAGTTAATTACATTTTGTAGCAAACAGTAACTACGTTTTTAAATCGAATAATATAAATCTTTTGATTCAATAAGATTTTATTTTTCTAATGTAATAATAAACGATATATTATAGGACAATTTATAAGGGTGTCTTTCGATTTATGTTTATTAAAATTTCGTCTAGAACAATTAAAAAACCAATTAATGAAACCCAATTGGGATTTAAACTTTTTCAAAGAAAAACTTTAAATAAGATCTAAGAACTTTGTTTAAATAAGATTTGAAGTAATAATAATAATATGTAAATAATTTCACTCAAAATATTTGAATTAATGAATCCTAATATTTGAACAAAATAGAAGTGACTTTAAATTGGTGTAAATTAAGTAAGTTAGCTAACTTGTGGTTAAATAGTTTACCGGGGATTGGACTTTAATCCCTGGTTAATATCCCTAGTTATACTTTGTACAAGTTTGCAAATAGATTCACAGTTTGTAAAGGTGTTTTGAAATGTATGTTTATTGGTTTTTTACTGGAATTTGTATTTTTTATAGCTTTCCAATAAAAAAGGTCTATAAAAAAAAAGGTTTGTTTTTTCTGCCATTTAAATTTTCTAAATTCAATTTTCACCAACCACGCAGCTTTGAAATTTTCAAATATATAAAAAAATCTTCTTCTTGTTCTTCTTCTTATTCGAGACCTCTTCTACCATCCGGTGTAGAGGTTTTACATAAGGAGCGCCATCTCTCTCCATCCCTGGCTACTCTCTTGCCTCAGACCACTCAACCCCCTTCTTTTTTAGAATACTTTGGAGATTATCCACCCAAGTAATTCTTTTTCTTCCTCGGGGTCGTTTTCCGGTCTTTCGCGTCTCCATGGATTTTTTGGGTAACCGGATATCCTCCATTCTAGTTACGTGTTCGTACCATCTTAGCTGCCCCCTCTCAATTAATTCGACTAGGCGTTCGCTTTTGAGCGTGGCCCGTATTGTCGTGTTGCGTATCCGGTCTCTCCTGTTTTGCTTTCTACTTTCCTTAAAAACCTCATTTCTAGAGCTTGGAGGCGACTTCGATCCGACTGCTTTAAGGCCCAGGATTCGCTGCCCTATGTAAGAATGGGGACAAAAGTCGAGCGGTAAACTGCCATTTTCGTGCCTTTGGCCACTTCTCTCTTACTCAAACATTTTTTGTTTATAGCGGAGAACATCTTCCCCGCAGCGGCCACCCTTGCATTGATTTCTTCTACAAAAAAAAAAAGGGCAAGCTCAGAGGCGAGAAGGAGGCATTCCCTCCATTGCTCTAGGGGACTATGGGCCAATCCCTCACATCTCCGAATGTAAATGATTAAAAGCAACAATAAGAAAAATATAAAAAAATCACTTGATTTATTTATTTATTTTTTTGACCAGTTTCATATCTATTCATCGATCGGTTTCAGATATTCGCAAATCTTTTGGATGTTGTTTAATGAAAGATGAAACTAGTTATGTGAAATTTTCTCCCCCACCCCCCACCAAAAGCGCCCTACAATTTCATGTAGTGATCATCTGCCGATCGTGCAGAACTGTATACTACGCACCTGTGCCCGCCATTAACCCTTCAAAAAAAAATTTGGTGTGAAATACTCACACGACATTCTCTTACTTCCTCTTAATACCTACGGTTATATGTATGTATAAGTGCTGCTCTTTAACTTTCAAATTTTTTTCATTTCTCCTAACATAAATACATAGCTGGTCGGGTGACAAGTGCCAGCGTACCAATAGAAGCAGACAGAGAATGGTGGTTACATTGTAGGGAGCCAATAACGAACAAACAAAATTGAATTTTCCATTTTTCTCGAAATACCAAGTTTGAGCTTCACGCGACTTTTTAAGTTTGCGACCTTTAATGTTCGTGATCTTTTTATTACTTTAAATAAAACACATTCAGTTAGATAAAAAAAAAAATTTTCTTATCCTGGGGATCCCAAAGCATGGATTTTCGGTGCAAACTCAATTTCAAAAATTTGGCACGATCATTAATATTTCCTGTTACTAGGTATCAGAGAAAGTAAAAATGCTCGAATGGTGTATAAGATTCAAAATCACCAAATTCCACCCAAACTAATCGCGTTTCAAAAATAAAACGCCAAATTCGAAGCGTAAGTTAGCAATCAAAACGCTTTCAAACGTCAAGACGTCATGTAGCAGTATACATACATAAAACCTTGAGTAGTTCTCTTCTAGCTAGTTAACAATCAACATCTAAATTATTGTTAGAACACCCTAGACTCTTGTTGAGTTCTAATTGGTTGATCCATCAAGAATTCTGGGCAATATTACCGTATAATACCACTCGCCGGTCGGCTCCGCTCTATTCTCAATCTCTACTCATTACCCTATCTTCACACCATGTTAAACGAAAAAGTACTATAAATAAGTGAAAATAATATATTAATAAATTGAGAGTGTAAATACGGTAGCGTCTTTTCTTGTTTAACAACACAACTACAAATAATTATACTATTAGAATGTCTTCATAAACAGTATGATATCACAGTCTTAAAACAAGATAAAGTCACTTTCCTATACTTGCTTTAAGGTTATATGTTTGTATGATCTAACGAGATGTATAGCACGGTCAGCTTATATCTTGTTTTTGGCCATATCATTTGTCTTTTTACTTTCTCTAACTGCTGCTTATCTTCTAGATCACCTCGAATTTGTCTGGAAATTCTGTTTACATTGATTTCTATGCCCAATTACTGCAATAACAACTGGTTTTTCTCAAATTTGAAAAGAATTAACCCTATTAGGATTTGTTAATGTTCTCTCCTTTCAAGACGTTTCCTTTCTAACGCAAAGTTTAATAATAATACCCTTATCAGTTTAAAAAACAGATAATACATGAGCGAAGATATTAATGTAGTTCTAGATTCCAAATATAATTCCGTGAATGGTTAAGCACATTGGGCCGCTGGAGAAATGTAACTGGAGGCTAATTACTGGTTACGTATTTCAGACTAATAATGCAGCCCACACTAGCCATTTTCAAAAAACTAAAATTTACCTTGAAGGTAATAGTTACGTTTTTGATGAAAGTAATGTTCTGTAATGTTTGTAAACAAATTAAGCCGGACACTTTATTTCATTTATTGTTTGAGTGTCAACCTATTACTCCGGTAAGACAGTTCTAGTTACATAAATTAAATCTTGATCCTAAGTCTCTTACTGATTGTTTTGAAAAATTATGAACAATTGTATTATTTGGACAGGTTAATCTAGTTTATTTATTTGTTAAAATGGCCGCCATACTGATTATAAGTATTTTAGTCAACGATTAAACTGGAGAAACATTTAAATTGACTGCAGTATTGTAACAAGAACAGTATTATATGTCTGTTTATATTACATTATTATTATTATACACTGTCTCTACTGATTAGTGATTTATTTCTATTTGGCTCATGAATTCATGTTGCCTGTTTTAAAAAAGGAAATTCTTTATTTATTTATGAATTTAAGGATTTATTTTATTCTACATAAGTAAATTTAATTTTTATCGCAACAATATCTGTAATAATGTGATATTTCTTTAAGTTCAACTCCTTGTAAAAATTTGTGTATCAAATAAATTTGCGAGTGAGCATCTGTTGGAGTGTCCTTCACTCAAAGATGCTCGCGATGAATACAATTCGAAATCCAGTGACCTGGCGCAGCGGATGGCTGCCCATTATTGGACTGCTCGCCACGAATGGCTTGATGTCAACACAAATCGGCGTTGCAAAAAAAAAATCAACTAAATTTGCTCTATGCAAGTCTATATTATCACACTATTTTGACAAAAATATCCTGATGATGGGCGAACGCCCGAAACCAGTCAATGACCACAAAAAGAAGCAGGCTATCAAGAAAAATATCTCTGATGTTATTCGGAGTTTATTATGCAATTTTATCATCTAAATAATATTAATTAGAATTAAATATGTTGCGAAAATTCTGAGTTTAAAGAAAATCTGTTCACCGGAAGTGCGTTTTTACTGAACAGTTATTTCAGTTTCCTCTAATTTTATCCACAAAAACTCTGACGGACTTCATTAAATTGGTTACAGTAACTATGAATACAGAGAACTACCACTTTGGTAGGCAATCTTTTTCCGAGAACGTTTATTTGAAGAAGTTTTAGTGGCGGGGGGGATCTATGTTTTGGCTAAAAAAGACTTTTCAAAAAGTTTAGTTACTCCCAATTATGCTGAAAAGCAAACATTTAATAAATATTACAAGATTGAAGAAAATTTATCAATTAAATCTACTGGAGTACTGGAGTACTGAGTACTGGAGTACTGGAGTACGAGAAAGTCGTGTGAGTGCTTCACACCAGAGTTGTATCAATTTTGTCTCTTTTAAATTGAATTTTGATAACCGGAAATATACTTGCTTTGAATGTTCATCTGAGTTTAATAGAAATGTTTTCACGTGAATAGTCTGTGTGTCACATTTTCGTTTTATAAGTTTCGTTCAAATTTTTAATACTATCAACGCTTTTAATATATTATAATATTTATTTTATGGTATTTTTAGTGTTATTATTGAGTGCACGTTAATTTAGAAGAATCGCGCATGCACTGACATGGCACTTAGAGGAAAATTGAACGTCGCAGCTTTCCCAAAAAAGCAAAATTAATAAAAACAAAAAATTCTTGGGAAGGTGTTTTAAATAAAATCGATAGGCCTTTGAAGAAAATCTTTAGTGATGTTTAAAGAAAATCTGTAGAGCTATTTTCAAGAATATAGGGAAAAAAGTGAAATAGAATACATATAAATAAAGTCATGGATTTTCACCGAATCTTGTTTTCACCGAGTTTGGATGCGATGTTGAACCTGAATGAATTGAATGTCAATTATCTGCGATGTTTATATGCTAAGCTGATCAAATACATAAATACACACACCTTTCACCACTATGAGGAAATCAAAATGTTTTATTAACATTGATAGTCATTATATTGAACTGAAATAAAAGTAAAAACAATTTTTTTTTACACAGGAAGGTAGACGGCTATATTAAAACGAAGATTCGAAAATCTCTTCTTAAAATGTATTGCATAATTTAGTAAAATTAGAATCAGCAATTTGGTTAGCCTAAATACTAATGATAGTTTTTCCCCTTCACCAGTCACCAGGTTAAAAGCGGGAGAATTACTTTTAGTAACAGGAAACCAATACAGCAAACAGACCAACTAAGTGTAATGGTATGTATGTGTGTGTGGGTTATACGTAGAAAACCATACTTTAACCTTTTATTTTCTAAAACCGTAAAAGGTCATTTGCTACTGGTGCCAAACTGACGGTTTTGGTCCACCTTAATTGGTCTTCCTCTACCATTGCAATTATCCCTTTCATAAATCAGTTCATGTTTAGGTGTGGGTGCTCTAAACAAGGAAAACTATACTCTATAGCCACAGGAAATACACAAAGAAGATAATTAAGATTTTTATTTGGAGAAATAGTTTTCGCAACTAGAAACTTATTATTGATTTTTTCTTCCTGTGAAATTATATATATCAATCTTTTCGTAGCATTTCATTTCGTGTCAGATTTTTTTTTATGTTCAGCAGATATTTTACCTGTATATAAAATGCTAAATTTTATTTAAAATTGTGAGCTGACTTAACGCAAATATAATAAGTGTTAGGCGCTAATAAGCGTTAATAGGCGTTAACAAGCACCTACAGAAAGCAGAAAATAGAAATCATTATATTGTTGAAGAGAGCGCCAAATAATATTGATCTATCCTTATAAAGCTTTTGAAATTTACCGCCAAAACTGCCTCAAATCAATTTGAGGAGAGAGCGCCAAATAATATTGATCTATCCTTATAAAGCTTTTGAAATTTACCGCCAAAACTGCCTCAAATCAATTTGAGGAGAGAGCGCCAAATAATATTCATCTATCCTTATAAAGCTTTTGAAATTTACCGCCAAAACTGCCTCAAATCAATTTTTCCGGAAAAATGTTTCAAATGGAAATGGTTTCCGCAGCCATTTTCATGATAAACACTTGAATGGAGTCCCGGGTTGAGACCACGTTAGATGTTTGCTGGAAACAGACGTTTCCCGCATGCTGCGTTGAACCTCTTCAGGATCGTTACGCCTTGAAATTCAATAAGGGATTGCCAAATGTATTCTAGATTTTACATTTACATATTAACATGGAATATTATGGTCGGAAAAATCATTAATTCTATGGCTAAGCATATTTTGTTGTTTCCAGAATTCTTCGTATGCAAAAAAAAAAACATTTAATTTTTAAATAAAACTTTAGAAAACATATTATTACCTCCCTCCGCCCCAAAATAAAAAAAAATTCTCAATCCCACTTTTATAATGTTTGTCTAAAGAGAAAGTGTGAGGGAGTGTGAGTGACCGGGCGAGAAAATACCTCATTTTTCACACTAAATGGGAACCCATAAATCGCACTTAAAAACCTCTACCTAAACCGTTCACGTACGCACACAGAAAGTTCTGGGATGTTACCTTCCTTATCGCGCTAATGACTCTATCCCCACTCTATTTTTTTTTCTACCAGATCCTTCCCCTCCATATAGATTCCAACCACTTTCTACCAATCTATTTTCTCTTACTTGGTTCCTTTGTCGTGTATATCTAGGGAGATTTTCCTCTTTTGTTACAAATTTGTTCTTTTGTCAATAATTAATTGACAGTTATGGGTTCAAAAAAAAATATTGCTGAAATATCTAGCACTATTTTGATCTAGTAACAGGAATTGGGTTTTTTGAGTTTTTTATTATTAACGTAGAAAAAATATATAGATTCTGTTTTTTACTTTCTCTTACCCCTAGTAAGAGGAAGTATTATAATCATGTGAAATTTTCGATATCGAGTTTCCACCGGAAATATCCGTTTCGAGGTCCCCTGAGTCCAAAAAAGTGGTTTTTACCAAGTGGTCTGTGTGTGTGCGCGCGCGAGTGTCTTTTTTCCTGGTGAGAGTATCCCTAACACTAGGGAGTTTATTTCTACATGCTCCATACAAATAAGTATATTACATCGTGTATTTTGACTTACTATATTTTGATTTATATATTTTGATTTAATATATTAATCGTGTATTTTATTTACAGACATATTTTAATATATTATCACAATATCTGAACTTATACAACAAATTTTACTTGAGATGGCTGTTAAAAAAGAGAAAATGCGAAGAAATATAATATTATTTAAATGTCCAGCCATCAATTTCAAATAAACAGAAAAAGTCAATTATACAAAAAAAAAGGACACGATTAGAACACTTCCTCTTACTAGGAGTAAGAGAAAGTAAAAAAATGAATATATATGTGTGTGTGTGTGTGTGTGTGTGTGTGTGTGTTTATTTGAACAGCATAGCTCAAAAACGAAAAACCGTAGAAACTTGAAACTTGATATTCCGTTTAGGCATCACCATGGGATCTGACAGTACGTTATCTGTCAAATTGCTCAACCGGAAGTACGACTTACTAAGTGTTTTTTTATCTTTTTGCGTTTTTCTAAAAAATCACCTCCGACGATTTTCTTCAAACTTGGTACATCAACTACACATACAAAGAGCTACATCTTTTATTTGAAACACTTCTCTGGAAAAATTCATTTAAGGGCAGTTATGGGCGTGAGGAGGGGTAAAGTTTTCATCTAAAGTGCTATTCCAGTTTATCAGACAATTCTGTCATCTAAATAATGTTAATTAGAATTGAATATCTTGTTGAAATTCCGAGTTTGGAAAAAATCGGATAACCGGAAGTGCGTTTACTTTACCAGTTTACTAAATGGTTTTGTCACTTTTTCGCGATTTTCTCAAAACTGGTTCGGACAATTTTCTTGAAACCTCGTATATAAATTAAACATACAAAGAGCTACAACTTTCATTTAAAACATTTCTCTGGAAAAATTCATTTAAGGGGAGGGGATGAGGTTATGTTTTTTCTCTTAAGTGCTATCATCGTTGATTATACAATTCTAACATCCAAACAAAATTAATCAGAAATAAATAAATGGCCGAAATTCAGAGTTTCAAGAAAATTAGTAAACCGGAAGTGCGCTTTTACTGAACAGTTTTTTGAGTTTTCGACGAATTGCACACCCGATTTTTTATGAAGATATTGCTGAAATTTATTGATAATTATATCAATTGGTAAAAGATAATGAATGAAAAAAAAAATCGATCCATTCTCTGGAACATTTATTAATTTCCCTTACAAGAGAAAACATTTTAAAAACCAAAACCTACAGAAACCTCAAACATGATGTTACACGTAGGTATTGATAATGTATCTCATCGGTATTGTGGGTCTACTAACAGGGCATTGTAGGCTGAATAGACACATGCACCACCTACAACTTGCGGATAGTGCGGTATGCCGATTGTGCAAGGTAGAGGAGGAGACCCCGGCGCACATCCTTTGTGAGTGCGCCGGCCTGGCGAGGTTTAGGTTTCTTCAATTGGGGACGGGCAATCCCGAAGCTGAAAGCTTCATGACGGAGCCGCGCTCAGCTTTGCTAGGATTGATTAGGAGGGCAGGGCTGGGGGCTGTTCTGTAACTTAAGGGGATCCACAACAGACCTCAATTTGTAGGTCGCAGTGGAATGGAGCCCCCCCCCCCCCCGATTCTATTCTATTCTATTCTATTCTATCTCATCTGAAATTTCCGTCATAATTTATCCAAGTTCACTAATTTTTACTTTCTCTTATTTTGTTTGTTCAGGTTTTCTTTTTGTGATTTTCTCTAAAGTAGCTTCAATGATTTTTTTTGTTTTGTTTTAGGAATCCTTGAGTTAGATTTCTCATTCAAGTATACTATCTCCCTTGTTAAGGATCAAAACATGTAGTTTCTACCACCATCAGTGTAGCCAACTAAATTATAAATTAAAAATTCCAAGTTTTATTATTAATTTTAACTGCATTAAGAGGAAGTCGTTAAAGTGTTTATACTAGTTTTTCTTTTTAATTTTGTTTTTTAAGCGACAAATACCTTTAATGAGAGATAAAATCGACTTGCACTATCAATATGTTTCAAGGAATTTTCTCTTGCTGTAATGATGAAACTAGAAATCAAATTAATGAGATTTTTAGGCAGTACTTATTACCGAAATTTTGGGATAAATTTTGCATAGTGTTATAACAGTCTAATGTTTGTAGCCCTGTTTTTTCCGGGAGGCGGTGTTAGTGGAGAATAGTGGTATAACAGCAACCCAAGAGAATCTCAGCAAAGAGAAGAGAAACAAAACCCAAAACTACTCTCTCAGACTGGAGTGGGAGAAGCTGTATAAATATAGCGACGGACAGTCCATAAAAACACAGTTGAATTCAGTTCAATACATCCTATCGCTACATGTGATTTCCATACCACTCTATCTTAAACATTTCTCTATTGTAAATAGTCTGTTTCTCTTAATTAATATAATAGTTAACCAGTGTTAACCAAGTCTTCTTCTTATATCACCAACCAGACCTAAATTCTCTCCACCTAACACATCTATTATAGTGGGATAAAAAAAAATTACAGTGTATATTGGCTATCTTCCCTTCTTCATTCAGTCTCGTTCTCTCTTTTTCTATTCAAACCACTAATAAAATGTGGTCTGTGGTCTGAAAGTAGTAACAAACCTGGACAGAATTTACGATCTCTCCTCTCAATCCACTTAACCTGAATTTTGTAAATACATGTACATACCAGCCATGCACACACAATACAGAAAGTAAATACCACTTTGATATATTACAGACACACACACACACACACACACATATATATATACATATACACACGTACCTACACACGTTCAAAAAACCACCCTCTCTAACCAAATCGAATGTTTCCCTTGTTTGTATATATGAGAAGAATATAGATAGATACTCGTACGAATGTGTGCATCTCGGATTTTCTAAGTATGGTGGCGGAGGGGGGGAGATTTTATTAGTTGTCCTTTGGTCCTTTGTATGCAGTTTTTTTTTATACTTTTTGCGCCATCCAATTTGATCTAAAATCATATTTTTGCTTTTTGTTATTTTATCAAACTAGCTGCAGATCAGTAGTTGAGTTAGTGTATGTAGTTCATAGGAATTTCAAAAAAATAGATATGTATATAAATATATACGTGTCACGATTCTTCTCAAAGTTCCCTATTTGGCGTGTAGTGCTTCAATCCTACCTATATCATGATAATTACTTTAATTAAGATTGTTAGGAGGTGTTTTTAATTTATCCGCGACCATATCTTGAATAGTGCTATTAATTTCGAGATTACATTGTTTCAATATATTTTTACATAAATAAAACTTTACCACCTGTTAAATTACTGAAGTTATAAAATACTTTCTGCCACTTTTAACAACAAAATTCTCCCTGCGCTAATGTACGGTATCTAGGATTGTTCATAGACAAAAAGCTTACTTGGAATCCTTACTTTAGACTTACGTGATCTGACGCTACAAATTATTGCTACGACTACCGGACAGCCATTCTTAGCAATCACTAGTTAACAACTACAATAAAACCTATCTGGATATACGACATTCAACTATAGGGTTCTATACAACATTCCGATCACCAAACCTAACCAAATAATCCAGTCAAAGAATTATCAGTCAAAAAGCCAAAACTCCCATACTTATGTTTCAGATCACACCATCCATAAAGATCACACAACCCTTATGACCTAGAAGGGACCAAATCCTTTAATTTTATGTTGTTGATCCTATAGCTTTAAGTTATAGGTCCACTAACTTGAACCTGTTTCTCCGTTTTTTTCTTTAATCCGTTTATCCGCCTCCTGCCTTCCAGAAAACATCCTTGGAGGTCATCACAGACTCATCATGACTGGTCAAATACCAGGGTTGGTTGTCCCTTTCTTTAAACCCATGTGACTGTTTCTTTGCTATTTCATTTTCACCATCACCCATTTTGTACTTTCTCTTCCTTTCCTGGTAAGAAGGGCCTTACAAATTTAAGTTAGGATAAATTTGTAAAATTTGAGTTTGAATAATTTGAATCACTATATATATAAGCAGTAAGCAGTAAGCAGTAAGAGCAAGTCGTGCTTCACAATAGATTTTTTTGTTCATAGTTGTTGGAGATTATATAACAAGTAAATTTCGAAATATTTGACAATCACATATGATGAATGCATGAAAATCGTTATATATTATCTAACAACACTAAGAAAAAGTATAAATATATCTGATGAAAAAGGTGGTTGATAACTTAAGTATGTCACTTTGTTACTACTGAAAGTAATTATTGTTTGCCATAAAATTATGGATTTTAATTTTTTTAGTAAAAATTATATCCGAGAGTGAAACAAGTCCAGTTGAATCAATATACAGACTCCGTTGATCTGGTGTATCATCCGACTGGACATTGGGGTTTGTGTGTGTGTGTCGCCATGTCTCAATTCCCTAAGGAGACCCTCATTAGCCGGCCAGAACCAAGGCACGTATACCTCGTTTACTCTCTCTCTAAACACAAACCCAGAGGGCCAGTGCCCCACATACCTGGATAGTGGGCTGTGGTGTCCAGTGGGAGAAAGAGGGAGAGAGAGAGAAAAGACATAGATCCATTCCGATGGATTTGGTCAAACCTAAACTCCCTGATGTCTGTCTGCCCGTATCTAGGGCTCTGAATACAACTTTAACACGGCAATAGGTAAGGCCATCCAATTGATCGGCCAAACTGATACCACTCTATTTTATCCAAAATACACTTTCAAAATACTAACCACAATTTTATTTATGTTGTTTGGATAATAAAAAGTTTAACCCATTTTTTTTTTTCGTATCAAGAAATAAATTTGATTAAATCGACATTACATAATCGATCTTATAATGAAAATAATGGAACAAAGTAAAGATAATTTCTCGAAGTTCGTTATTAATGAAGTTTCTTTGTTTTGTTTTGTTAATTGGTTTTTATTCTCGTACTGCTTATCCTTATTCTGTTTTACTTCTATAAGAGGAACTACTGCGACAGTGTCAAATATTCAAAATTGGAAGTTTCAACGGAAATATATATCTTTGAAGGTCTCTCGAGCTGACCAATAGAAATAGCCATTAGTCATTTGTCCCTATGTAAATTGTATACTGATACATTGTACATCCAAAATGAAAAAAATGTATTGAATAGGTTAGCTTAGAAGGAATTTGAAAAGAGTTAGGATTTTCCCTCTTTGCATTCTTGGGAAAATTCTGTTAATGGAGCAGAAAATGAAAAATCTGTGTGACTTTAAACAAAAAAATTGAAAATTAACATCGGAATAACAAAAACTATAATATTGGGGTTCGTAATGCCGAACTAAATATAAAATAAAAACAAAAATACAGATCCATGTTAAAAGCTTACGTACACACTTGAATGATGAAGGTTGAATAGAGGAAGAAATGAGGGAAAAGATGAGAACAGCAGGAATATTGGAATGGAAAATAGTGAAATATCGTTCGTTACTAAATTGTCTGTATTTAGATCTATTTCCCTGTAAATTTGTGTTCATTCCAGTGAAATGTGGGCCATCAACACTTTGACTAAAAAGTCAATAGCAGGCTATAGAAATGCATTAACTAAACAAAGTAGAAGGGAAACTTCAGACAAAATCAGGAAAAATCAAGATTTAGTTCCAACTGTTAAATATTAATTGGAATAATGAATTGCAATAGCTTTGTGCGTGTAACCAGTACGGAAGTGATTAGTATCGTCAGAATAGTTAACCTTGATTAAGCCTACAGTTAAGAGAAGAAGAAATGGATAATCAAGAAATATTTACGCTGCGAGATTGGGATTGGAGAAAAAAGGAAGGAATTAGCACAAGGTACAATGATATGGAGGAAGCTCCTAAGTCTTAATTGCAGCTGTAGTAGAAGAGGATTGTTTATGTAGTAGTAGTAGTTTATTGTACATATTGGTTATTAAAGTTTTTTATGAATTTATGCACATGAACTAAAAGATCTCAAATTGCAGGAATATGACCATACTTGATATTCCGTTTAGATAACGCCCATGAATTCGTCTGCCAGGTTTCGGTCAAATTCTGTAAGACATAAATGTATGTTACTATTACTTTTATGTAGATCAATCAAAGTATTACGATCTTGTCAAATTTTCGACATTGAGTTTCTACCCGAAATAAATGTTCTGAGTTTCCCCCTGAGTACCAAAAAAAAAAGAAAATGTTTTCAGCGAATGGTCTGCGCGTGTGTGTGTAAACAAAATACTTCAAAAATAAAAAATAAAAATTGCAGAAATTTCAAACTTGGTATTTCATTTAGGTACTGCTAATGTATGTGACACGAAACTTTTGGTCCAAATCATGAACCCGAAGTACGACTTTACGAAGGTCCTTGTTTTTTAATCAGTTTTTCCCTATTTTCTTTAAACATCTACACAAATTAATACTTAACACTTATATATATATATATGGGTATATGCTCATATGAGTATATGCATTTATTTATTTATTTATATAGAGTAAATACACAGGTTTAGCGAGTTAATTCAGGTGTATCAGTATGAATGTATTTATTGGCTTGAATGTGTTCATTTAGGTTAGTCACGTATGCATGTTGTGTATGAATGAGGTGTGAGAGGACCAATGCGGCCAGAAGTGGCCTTTCGTGGTCTTTCTGCACGATGTACATAATGTAAATATTGTGCGTAAGTGGGAGCCACCGCTATTGGTGGGCGGGCTGAGCCGGAATTGGCACCCCTGCATCTGTGAGTGTGTATATGTATGTATTGGATGGGATAACGAAAGATGCTTTAATTTAAGCAAAAGGTACAATTTTTAGTAATTGGTTTAATTTTAAGAGAAGGTAATAAACAGAGAATCACACATAGATGGTGCTGGCTGTATGGCGAAAGCCAATGCCATAAAAAAAAAAATTCCTGGGTAAATTGATTTTTCGGGGGTTATAGGGTAGCATTAGCTTTAAGCTTCCCTTTGAAGTACCATATCAGTACCAAGTATGGTTCAGTACCACTTGAATAATATTTAAAAAATATTAGAAACATTGATATAATTCCAAATTTGAAATACATGGTTAACCGGAAGTGCAAACTTGCAGAATAAATTATTGGTTTTGTGGGGAGGGGAGAGAAGAATTTCTTCAAATGACTGTAACGATTTCCTGTATAGTAGTTATGGTAACTAACCACACTGATATAATACTATCACTTTTAATCGCAACAATTTTCCGAGACAATTTTGCGGAATTTGTGGCATTAAATTTCCAAAGTTGTGTTTGGTTGGATGATTGTTATTGGCGCTCTTTCCTGGACTACAATCCAACACTTCTCTTGGGTAGATACAAGTATCCCACCAGTTCTATACTTACGTTAGGAAAAGAATGATTAAAATTTGAAATTTAAAAAATGGTGGTTTTTCGATGTAATTAATTGTATTAACAACAGTTAGGGGAAGTCGGATGAGTGTTTCATTTCAGATTATTTTATTCTTATTTTGTGACACACACACTACTTAATATAAAATTCGGAAAAGTAGAATTTGATACATTAATAACGCAAAAGTAAATATTTATTGTTTACTAATATTAATCCTAGATAATTAATTTTAACCACGGAAACGAACATCATATTGAACGAAAATATATATAATCCCTATTGTGGTATGATATCACGTTTACATTAATGTCATGAATCTTTACAAAGATTATAATTTATAATAAATTCAAATAATTCTTATTTAATTAAAAATGGTATTTATTTGCGAGTATTATAATTAAATATACGACTCAGTATAAAATAAATCTCTTCATCTGGTATTATCCGACTTATGATCTCTCTTCGATGTGGTAAAATAATAAATAAATAAAGTAATTTGCAATAACAAAGTTGCTAAGTGGGTTTTCGAAATGTTTCCCGGTCTAAACTTTTCCTGACAAATGTTCAATCTTTAGTATTTAGAGGATCTTAAAACTGTAAACCGCAAAAATAATCAATTTCGAAAAAAGAAATACATACTTTCTTTAGGACAGGAGGAATTTCAAGTTGCGTATTTTTCAGCACGTCAGAGATTTTTTTCAACGATAGCCTGTTTCATTTGATGATGGATCACTTTCGAGGCACTGATCCATGCTTAGCATATACCTTTGGTAAACAATATGGATATCATAAATACGCTTTTGCACATGGCAAATTTGCACAATGTATAAACTGATTTTTGCCGTATAATTTTAATGTTCAAAATGAATGACAGTCTGCTGGCGTGTTGGATAACGGTTGACTATTACTCCCATTCTAGATATTGTTAACCATGATTTTCAGTCGACAAGATGGATTTATTTAGAAGGAAGTGTTACTTGGTCACCATTTCACGGATCTTAGCCTATATGTGGACCCCAGCCTAACAACATACGAACAATATTTACGACACTCGTGCACTGACAGTAGTTCCAATATTCACAAAATGCATATGGGAATCTATAATTTTCTGGACATAATAATTATCCGTTCATTGAAGAACGATGATTCATCATCTATAGAGATATTATGTCGTTTATAATATTCCAAAAACATCTTGTCTCTAGAGAACCATTTTCATAGCATTCAGTTATGTTTTATTAATTTGTGGAACTTGATCTTACAAAGTAGCTTTCTCTTGTTTCATATATTCACTTATCGCATAATTTTAAAGTCGGTGAACAGTTACTTGGAAATATTTGAAATGTTCCAGCCTTGCACCAGTATTCAGGCCAGTTTTAATCCATTCTCATGTTTATCATCATCAACAACAAATTTTAGCATGTTTTTACTACATAACATAATAAGGAATCTTCATGATATCAAGTGTTTTCAACTTACAGCCCCGACAGCCTTCAAGTCTTACATTTGAATTTATCCTGTAAATTATTTTTAAATGCTGAAAAAAGAAACAGATTTCACCAAAGATATTAATAGAAACGCTTTATATATAAATACCAGATCCAATTGGGTTTAAAAAGTCTAGAATATTACTTAAACAGTCGTTTTTTATATGTATATATTTCATTTTCTGATTGGTAACAGTTTAAAATTTGCCATTGTCATGAAAAAAAATGTGGACAAGGAAATCTTTAAAAGTTACAACTTCTCTTCCAAGACAGGGCAAAAAAAAAAAAGAAGAACGCTAACCTTATAAGTGAAAAACAACCGATTTGTGCAAAAAGTTTAGCCCGTTCTAGAGCACTGAGAAGGGGGGCGGAAGAGAGTGTCAGGCGGATATGGAAAATTGTGTAAAGCTATTGCGTCTATAGATTGGTGGAAAGTGACATGATGGTGTGAGAAGGACGGGATCGAAAACCTCTGGGGGAAAAAAACAAAGAAAACAGTTGTAGGATAACTTTTTAAAATAAGGGCCAAACTTGGTGTGTAATAGACGGGAAAGTCTGTGTAGTATACTGCGGGATGGGAGGGCGGCAAGCTGTGTGCTGTGGAGAGATCTGGCAATGCCTGCCTGACACACTAACATTGGACCTTTTAAGGGCACAATTCACCGCTTCCTCCTGGCCCCACAGCCACTCCAAATAACGCCCGTCACTATGCTACACATCAAACTTAAAACTATATACCAAATAACCCATTCACCTCTAATATTGGCACAGGAACCCTTGTTATACTCTTATAGAAACGATGAAATTGATTTACATTTTTTCCCTTGTTATTTCTTTATTTATTTTATATTTTTTTACATTATTTTACCATAATATTTTTTCTGTTATTAAAAAACAATATTTGATAATTTTTTGTTTTGTTTAAATGGGTCATTAAAATTGGGATCAAATTTACATTTATTGCTTAGTGTGAAATATTCTTCAGGAAATTCTTTCAGTTTTCTGGACTTAATTAGTTCGCGAAATTTCGTTGGGGTCATTTCTGTTATCGTAGCTGCTGCACCACGTTCAAGTCGGCCAAGCGAAATTAAACTGAAAAATTAAAAGCATTGATGTATGCTGATTGTCTTATAACACAACGCATCAAACATATGATTTCCTTTTGAAACATAATCAAAACAATCAATTTTTAAAATTACTGATAAACTCATGATAAAAAATGGAATGTTTACGATAACATTCAACGCAGAAGATCATGGTGCAGGACAGCTCAAACCACATCGAAATCTGATATACACCAAAAACAAAGGTGATTTTAATTAATTTGATGGGGTTATAAGGTAAATTGTTTCTTTTGAGCTCTTGCCAAGAAACCAAACGATCAATTCTAATGTGTACTATCAGCAGCTAACTAAACTGAATGAAAGCTTTGCAAACGCCCAGTATTAATGAAGCGTCAAAGTATTGTGTTCCTTCAGAACAATGCTCGACCATATACTTCTTTCAGCGCCCTGCCAGAAATTGTTTGAGCTCGGAAGGGATCCACACGCACCATATAGTCCTGATATAGTCTTTCATTTTGTTCATTACTAAATTTCTTGTCTCGAAAAATTTTCACTTCAGATGACGACATCAAATTGCATTTCTGCAAAGCTTATTTGAGAAGAAATCTGTTTGCTATCAGGACATCCATCCCAATCCACTAATTTATCAGTTTTCATTTTTATCACTTCCTGAGAATCTCAATCGAGATTTATAAGGTAAATTGTTTTAAGGCACTGTTCACTGTAAATTGTTAAACACAAGTTACGGCACTGTTCACACGCTTATTGCTGACCATACTGCTGATTGCGGATTAAAATAATATAAATACTCTCATTTTTCTTAATGTTTGTCTTTCCTCTCTGAGCTGTCATATTGTATGTAGTTTTTATTATAATAAATTTCTTTTTAAAAATTACTTTGTGTTTGCAATTAACATAACTGGCGCCCGAACAGGGACCGCGAAAGTTCTTCGAGTGTTTAAGAAATATGTCCAATTGACTTTTTCGCTCAATTGTTTGCGTGATCATTTCCCGCATTAAAAGAACGTGAGTTTTTACACTTCATTCGCGGTAGCCGAACTTCAAAATTGCGCAAAACAAAGAAGAACTCAGCAAAGCTAGCAGAAAAGAAATTCGGACCAACGGAACAGAGGCTTATCTCATCATCATCAGAAGAGGAGGACTCGGAATTGCCGAAGGACCATCAAACCGTGAGTAATTTCGTTATATCGAATCCAAATTCTTTTACTGAATCTCATTAACTTCCAAATATTCCAAATCAATCCTTCCAAATATCGATCCTAAACTATTAAATATCAATCCTTCTAAAATGCCGAATGAAACCCTAATTTCCAAACACATTTCCGTAAAAATCCTTAAATATATACCCCGCTATGACGGAACACTCTATAAGCTGCATAATTATATTTCTACCCTAGAAGATATTTATGCGATATATTGTGATGAAACTATTAAGGAAAGATATGGTAATCATTGGTTATTATTCAGAGCTGCAATGAGTCACCTTGATGGACCCGCAGAAGCCGCAGTTCTTAATAATAACGTAACACATATATTAGAGTTAATAAGAGTTTTAAAAAAGAATTTTGCAGACTATAGGACAGTTCCCGATTTAATAGCAGAAATAACAGTAATGAAATCTAACCCTAAGGAACATCCCATAGAATTCTTAAATATGCTAGAAGAAAAAAGATCTAATGTAATCACTCGTTATAAATTAGACGGAGTCTTAAATCCAATCTTAAAAATGTTGATTGACCAACTAGACGCTACTCTTGTCAGAACGCTATTACACGGAATACACCCGACAATAGGTTCTCATTTACAGGTACTACAACCACAAAACTTAGATGACGCAAGAAGTAAACTTATTATTGACTGCAGCATAGTTTTGCAACACTTAAAATACAATACCAGCCTCAATGTTATCAACAAAACTGACTTTAGATAACAACAAAATTTAGCAACCAATCTTAAGATCCCTAATTATGAACTCCCCAAAATACCATACAAATCTAACAGTAATCCATCATTTCCTCAGAGACCTCAAAATAAATATTTTAACCAACCAACGCAATGGAGACAAAATCAATTTAGCTACAGACCCAACTTTCATCAAAGCCCTCAGCAACCTAACTTCGATCAAAATACTCAGCATCAACCGAATTGGTTTTCTCAAAATACTGTTTCTATGAAAACCCAAACATCAAGACCAAATTTTAAGAACTTCATATCGCCCCATGAAATAACACATATTAGAGAAACCCCAGAGACAGAACACATTCAGGGCCAAATCAACCAACTTAGTAATGCTATTACCAAAATTACAGAACGGCTGGATCATTTTTTAGAATTAGGCCATCAACCACGAACCGACCCCCCAGACAATTTGAGCTAAAGATCATTAATAAATCCCTGCCATATTTTGTCGATCTTTACAAAAGGAAATGGCTAGTGGACACAGCCTCCCTAAAAAACTACATAAACCCGTCACTAGTTCCCCCAAATATAACCAAATATAAAGAAGACTTCATCGTGAAAACGCCTGCTGCTACAAGCAAGGATTCGGAATACATATTATTCAACCCAGAAAATGTGTTTCCAAAGGCCCAAAAAATTGAAATGTTCCTGTTAAATTTCTCACCCAAATATGACATTCTACTCGGGCATGAGACGTTGAGCCAAATAAAAGCGAACGTAAATTTTGACAAGAATATATTAGAATACGACAATGGATCTAAACGATTGTTATTATCATTAGATAGTAAGGAAATTAGTTTAAAACCAGGTTTCAATATAATCACCGTACCAGTTAGGTCAATTCCCAACTTAAAAACGGGATTAATTAAATCTGTTAAAAATAATAAATTTAAGATCGAAGAAGGAATAGTCGATATAAAAAACAATGAATGCACATGCGTGGCGTATTCCAACGAGCTCATGGTCATTTACCCTGAACCGATGGAGGTGGAAGAAATAGACACAGTAATTGATGAATTAGTGACCAATAGTCCCGAAATTCATAAAGAAATAATTGACCAAATTCCGCAACTACTCCGTACTGACCGCATGAACGAAGACGAAAAATTTAAATAAAAGAATTTCCAGAAATTATACTTAGAGAGAATGACCAATTACAAGCACAAATTTACTGAAACATAAGATCAATACCACAGACGAAATTCCAGTCTATACTAAAAATTACAGGTATCCTCAAATATTTCGGACAGACGTTCAAATTGAAATCGATAAATACTTCAAAACAAAATTATACAACACTCCAACTCACCTTACAATTCCCCCATTTGGGTTGTGCCCAAAAAAGCCGACGCTTCGGGAAAACGAAAAATTCGAGTTGTTATTGACTATAGGAAATTAATTGAAAAAACAATATAGGATAAATATCCACTTCCGAGCATAGAAGATCTTTTTGGAAAGATTGGAAGAGCTACCTATTTCTCGGCCATTGACCTAGCTTCTGGCTTCCATCAAATAGAGGTAGAGCCAGAATCAGTCCCTAAAACAGCTTTTTCGACAGAAACTGGACATTACGAATTCCTTCGTCTCCCTTTCGGACTGAAAAACGGACCTCCGACTTTTCAGCGCGCAATGAATTTAATTTTCTCCAGAACACCTAACGTTCTGGTATACATGGACGATATTATAATCTTTTCAGACAACTTGGACGAACATTTAAAACACTTGAAATCCGTATTTAAGAAACTAAAAGAATACAACCTAAAAATTCAGCTCGACAAGACGGAATTTTTCAAACGCGAACTTCTATACTTAGGTCATATCATTTCAGATAAGGGTATTCAACCTAATCCCTCAAAATTAGAAACTATAAAAAACTACCCAATCCCAAAAACAACCAAGCAACTTAAACAGTTCCTGGGATTGACAGGCTATTATAGAAAAATGATAAAGGCCTATGCAAAAATCACTAAACCTCTCACATCTGCACTAAAAAAGGACACAAAAATTGATCCAGATAACAAAGAATACAAAGAAGCCTTTGACAAACTTAAACTCCTCCTCCAGAACAACCCAATCTTGCAATTACCGGATTTTTCTAAACAATTTATACTAACTACGGACGCATCAAACTTTGCAATTGGAGCAGTGCTTTCACAGATATTTGACGGACACGACCTTCCAATTTCCTATGCCTCTAGAACACTTAATAAACATGAAACAAACCTATCTACTATAGAGAAAGAGCTTTTAGCAATAGTTTGGGCGTGTAAGCATTTTCGCCCTTATCTCTATGGCCGAAAATTTCTCATCCAGACTGACCATAAGCCTTTGCAGTGGCTCCATAGTATTAAGGAACCAAATTCAAAATTAATTAGATGGAAACTGTTATTGGAAGAATTTGACTTTGAAATTAAATACGTTCGGGGAAAAATTAACAATGTTGCCGACACACTATCTAGAATACCTAATCACCCAGTTAACGCTCTAGACGAATTAGCCGAAGAAGTGCTTGACAATTTTCTTAGAGAATACGGAAACGAAGATGATAATAATGAAAACCTAAGTATGCAAACAATTCACCCACAAGACAGCTCTAACGAACAAGTAACTATAGAAGACGACAATAAAATCCTTAATACAGAACAAAGCCAACTGATCCTTGAACGCGGTACAAAGACCCCTACCTCTCACAAAGTCTTCGGTAAAACTAGACAAACATTTTATTTTCAAAACGCGTCAGACGTGAGGCACATGCAAACCCTTTGTACAGAATACCTAAAACCAAGAACCACTTATGGAGTCCTCTGTTCAAAAGAAGGCCATTTGAAAGAGGAATACGAATCCATTTTTAACAACTTTAAAAATGTAATTAATAATAATTTCAATACAATAAAACTTAAACGATACAAAAAACTGAATCTGGATGTTACTAATCCTGAAGAACAAAAAGAAATAACATCTAACTACCATGTGAGCAAAACTTTCCATCGCGGTATTAATGAAATTTATAACCATATTCGTAAAAGATATTATTGGCCCTCAATGCTAAGGGACATAACAGATTATATAAACAAATGCCCGACTTGCTTAAAGGTAAAATATGACAGGAGACCAGTTCGAACTGACTACAATCTTACACCGACTCCCGAGAAACCTTTTGAAAAATTACAGCTCGATACTTTCCAATATGACAAACGCAAATTCCTGACAATAAAGACTGTTTTTCGAAAAAACTTATGGCCTACCCACTTACAAGTCTTAACCAATTGGAAATACAAACCTGCCTCAATGACTACTTCTCCCTATTCCCTATCCCAAAATTAATACAAATGGACAACGGACGAGAATTCGACAACGAAGGTTTAAGAAACTTCCTAAAACTATACGAAGTCGAACCATATTATTACCCCCGGTCATCCTGACTCGCAAGGTTTATTTGAGAGAGCACACTCTACTCTAATTGAATTACTAAACACCATCCAAATAGAAAAGAAAAACAACAGTCCTGAAGACAATATGAAGCTAGCTATAATAGCTTTCAATAACAGCTTAAATTCTGATTTGAAATTAACCCCCATGGAGATAACCTTCGGTATATCAAAAAATCCTTATACTAATGAACTGACAGAAACACTAATAACCGAGGAACGAACAAACTATTATTATTTGGAGAAATTAAAATTGATACATAGACTTGTCAAAAACAAAATAGAAACAGAAAAGCAGAAACGAACAGAGAAACTAAATACGAGACGTGAAAAAGACATTGAAATACCAGACGAAGGGAAGGGAATAGCTAAGTGGTTAGTGTACTGGATTCCCACGCGGAGGACCCGGGTTCGAGTCCAGCTTGCTACCCTTAGATTTTTCCTTCCTAGGAGCCTCTACAGCTCACTGTCCGGTGATGGACAGTGTTGTCTGTAACGAGAGAACACTGTCCGGAGACCGGCAGTGCACTGAGAAGGCTCCGGGCGCCAATGACCATAGCTGAAAGCGCCTTAAATAAAAAAAATTAAAAAAAATACCAAACGAGGCCTACCTAAAAACCACCTTTCACAAGAAAAACAAACCAAAATATTTCAAAGTAATTTACGATAAAAGTAAGAAATTAGCCATAAATCCTAAAATAAACTCAAAACACCCTTTCGACATTCACCCCAACCGCATCAAGCGACCTAGGAAGGTAATTAAACCCAATGATTCACATGTTTCAGGACAAGATGCTCCTTCAACTTCTGCTCCTGGTCCCAGTGGCCTCATACAAGATGACACTCCTGACATTGATCCTGTTCCTGGCCACAGTGGCACCATACAGAATAAATGACCTGACTGCAACACCCGGTCAAAACCAACCCCTATCAAAATCCAAGAATCATTCATCATCAACCAGACATACACTTACATGCACAACATCAACATAAAGTACTTACAAATGGAACTAAACAACGTTGAAAATTCGTTGAACCTAATTAACCATAAGACAGAGGAGAAACATTATATTAACATTATTAATCTACATTTGAAATACACCAAAACGAGACTAAATCACCTACAACCCAACGGACATAGAACGAAACGAGGACTCATAAATGGATTAGGAACTACAATATCTTGGCTTACTGGTAATATGGACGCCAACGATAAAGCAAAATATGACGAAATACTCCAGAAAGTTCAATCTAACGAATACCACCTAATACATAACGTTGAAAACCAGCTAACCGTCAACAAAAGATTAATAGACGAGTTTAATACTTCAAAAGATTAATAGACGTCAACAAAAGATTAATACACACTAACAATCTAAAATTAAGCAACTACTTTAAACTCTTTACAAATGAAACCAGTACCATCGAAATAAACCAACAATGTTCACTTTTATTTAATACACTTATGCTTATTTACAACAAGGTAACCGACTTAGAAACTAGTTTAGAATTTTGTAAATGAACGTTCTACATTCTAGCATCACATCCCACAAAGAACTTAGCAACATAATAAGGAGTTCCAAGACACCTTTGATTTCAAATGAACCAGAAATATTATGGCAATTGGGTATGGTATATTGTGGCATCCACGAGAATTACATTTCCTATTTTATACAAATACCCTTGCAATCCCCAACTCATGAAACATTTTTCCGTTTATCCTATCCCATCTACAAAAATAACGAAGTTATCACCACACATGAACATCCTTCCCTTCTGCTAAGATATAACGAAATTCTCACAGGGAATTGCGTACTAATTAATGAAAAATATTATTGCAAAAATGCATCTATCGTTGTAAATAAGTGCATTAATGAACTATTGCAAGATAGGGAACTATCAAATTGTAAATCTCTAATTATAAATAAGGTATAAAATATATACCAATCATAAATCAATATTTAATTTATAACATAAGCAAAATTATTATAATTATTAATAACAAAAATATTCTATATATCCAAAACTAACAGCTGTGTTATCACTTAACAGCTCAGAGAAATTACTAAATTTTAATCAGCCTTTTGTATATTGGGAAAGTAACCATTCCTTCAGAATTACCCACACAAAAGTGCTACACTAACTTTACATTTCAACAAATACATGAAGCCTACATCAATGTTAAACCTTAGAGGAAATAGATGGACTTCCTCTTGACGAACACACATTTATTTATTCTCTAATATTATCAATTATTATCGTTTGGATCTTTTACATATGTAAGGCTGCAGCCTAACCTAATCTACACATGTGATATAACCGTGCGTTACCTTCTTAAAAACGTTACCACACTGTGTTGGTTGTATTAATAACTATAATTATTACAATTATTTATTACTTTGTTACCTTTTGGGAAGTTACGTGTAATTTAATTCTTTTCAGGTAACTGTATGTTATTATAGTCTTAGTATATTGTTTATACTGTTGTTTATAACCTACTTGTAATATGTCTTTTCAGAATAAAATCACGTAACGATCTTAGAAATTAAATTACATTCGACCCCAACTGGTAAGAAGATGGCCCAACTTTTTGTTCGTGTGGTGAAGAAAGCTGAGAAGGAATTCGTGATCCACTGTATTTCTACGGATAAGAAGATTTGGTACTTATTACCAGAAGAATCCAAGGACTCAAAGGTCCACACAATTTTATCAAGTAAGAAACCCATACAAAATGCTATGTATGCTATAAAAAATGTGAATGGTTACAGAACAGTAGCTATTATGATTGACGACGATATTCGGAAAGAATACTTTGATGAAGCGTCTAACGTTTGTTTCCAAGAATTACCATTGGAAGAATATTCTCCAACAACAGTTTCTCCACGATCCATAGAACCCCTACAAACAGAGTTAGAAGACCGAATCAGACAATTGGAGCAACAGTTAAAGTCAAATTACATTCAAAACGAAATTAAACTGCATCATATTGAGAAGAAATTTGTTTTAGACAAATTCGAAAAAAAAAAAATCCGATCCTGTAGAATGGTTACGTAGGTTTGAAGAAGAATGTTGCAGATTTCAAATAAACTCTGATACTGTAAAGGTTCAAGCTTTAGGCTTTTTTGTCACCGGTCCAGCAAAAGACTGGTATGAAACGAATTTGAAAAAGATAGGTCTAAACAATGACGACTGCTGGGTAAACTGGAAGAATTCTTTCCTCAATGTTTTCGTAGATAAAGGGTGGTCAGTTGTCAGAAGAGCTTTCAACTACAAATATTTAGCAGGATCCCTAGTGGATTATGCACTCGCAAAGGAGAGACTATGCCTAGAAGTTGAACCCAATGCTACTACGATATCGCGCATAAACCAAATTGTCACTGGTTTACCAATTGAAGTTCAAGATGCGCTTGATAGGGAAGAGGTAACCACGCTTGACAAGCTATATACAGACCTCCGAAAATTAGAAAACACCTTTACTAGAAAGAAGAAAGAGAAGCCGCTAAGCCCAACGCTAAACAGCGTTGTAAATCCTGGAAGTCTGTTGTAAATCCTGTAAAAAAATCTGAAATTCACCTGAAAAACGACCCCCAACGAAAACCTTGCTCGATTTGTGCGGCCCTTGGTTTCCACAATCGTTACCACTTACTATCCGACTGCCGTAACAAAAACCAAACAGCTGAAAAACTGAAATCAAATTTGACTGAATGTTCTACAATCCAAACGACTTAGAAATATTGAAAATCAATCTTGATAATGAAGATTTAAACTAGAGACCCGGGCGAAGTTAGATCCGTTGATAAAGCTAAATGTAGTTATTAATGACAGCTTAAAAATCAAGGCTGTATATGATTGTGGCTCAAATGTCACATTAATTAATCAACGAATTGCTGATTTGCTTAAGTTGTAATTAATGGAACATAGAAGAGTTCTAAAAACTGTCAACGGACTTAATTTCACTTCAGCCCGGGCTACGATTATGCTTCGCATTGGAAACATAACAGATTACATACCAACTTACGTTGTAAAGAATGATAATTTCTCCTATGATCTATTGCTAGGTATCGATGCCATCAAGAAATTCAAATTAATTCAAGATGAGAATTTAAAGATTTCCCAGCGTACAAATAAAACAAGTATAATAGATCTACAGGAAGATCAATCCCATAGAGATCAGAAACATAACTTTAAACAATCACATAAAAATCAACAGGTTACAGCTAATACTAAAGATTTGGAAGAGTATACTGAAGTAAATTTCAATGAACATTTGCATATAGATGAATTTACAACTGACCTGCAACATATTGAAAATGATGACAAGAAACAAATAATTTTGGAACTGATTGAAAAGTATAAACACATGTTTGCTAAAGATAAATTTGATATTGGGAAAGTACGGTCGAAAGAAGCAGAGATAAAATTACTCAAAGATGAATATGTAACCTCCCGTCCGTATAAATGTTCTATTCCGGACGATTCAGAAATAAAAACTCAAATCAAGGCGCTGTTGCAAGCAGGAATTATTGAAGAATCAGATTCCCCCTTTTTTTCTCCTGTAACGCTTGCTTATAAGAAAGATGAAAAGAGAAAATCCCGCTTATGTATAGATTTTTGAAAATTGAATAAATTGATTGTACCAGAATGTTTTCCATTCCCTACAATACAAGATGTGATCGATAAAGTTGTAAATTGTGAATACTTCACAGTTTTAGATATTAATTCTGCGTTTTGGTGCATAACGATGAAATTGCAAGATCGAGAAAAGACTTCGTTTGTCACAAAATATGGGAAATTCATGTTCAAAGTTCTTCCTTTTGGCCTAAAAAATGCACCGGCCATATTCCAGAGAATTTTATCAAATATTATCCGAAGAAATGACTTAGATAATTTTTGCATTAATTACATTGATGATATTTTGATATTCTCTCGAACCTGGGAGGAACATATCCACCACATTGAGAAATTCCTACAAGTTACCAACGCAGAAGGTTTCAAATTGAA
>JAAEAF010000964.1:0-15050 GCA_011037195.1 Triatoma infestans
CTCTGATGAATTCCTCTAGTAGTGTCTGGGGGTCGACTTCACTAGTATTGTCGATATTGTCTATGGCATTGATTTCTTGGGGAGGTCTGGATAGTGTGTCGGCTACTACGTTAGTTTTCCCGGGTACGTATTTAATTTCAAAATCGAAGTCTGCTAATTGCAATTTCCAACGTATTAGTTTCGAGTTGGGTTCTTTCAAGTTGTGTAGCCATTGTAGTGGTCCGTTTGTATAGTAAATTTTCGTCCGTATATGTAAGGTTTGAAATATTTGCAGGCCCAAACGATTGCGAGAAGTTCCTTTTCGATAGTTGAGTAATTTTCTTCCTGTCGGTTTAGAGTTCGTGAAGCGAATGAGATTGGTAAGTCTTTTCCGTCTATGGTTTGAGAGAGTACAGCGCCTAGGGCGTAATTAGAGGCGTCTGTCGTAAGGATGAAAGGTTTATCGAAGTTGGGTAGTTGCAATATTGGGCTGTTTTGTAATAGTGACTTTAATGTCTCAAAAGCTTGTATGTAATCTTCTGTAATAATTATGTCTTTGTCAGTTCGTAAGGCTAAGGTTAGCGGTTTTGCTATTTTTGCGTAATCCTTAATCATCTTCCTATAATATCCAGTAAGTCCGAGGAACTGTTTAATCTGTTTTTTGTTTTCGGGATAGGAAATTTGGCTATGGCCTCTAATTTAGTAGGGTTGGGTTGTATCCCTTTGTCTGATATTATATGTCCCAGGTATAACAGTTCTCTTCTGAAGAATTCGGTCTTGTCCAATTGGATTTTTAAGTTGTGAGTTCTAAGTTTGTGAAATACAGTTCTTAAATGCTTTAAGTGCTCAGTTAGGTTGTCGGAACAGATTATTATATCGTCCATGTAAATCAGTACGTTAGGTATTTTAGAGAAAATAAAATTCATTGCGCGTTGAAATGTCGGCGGGGCGTTCTTTAGTCCGAAAGGCATGCGAGTAAATTCATAGTGCCCGTCTTCAGTTGAAAAGGCCGTCTTGGGTATGGAGTCCGGGTCCATTTCGATCTGATGGAACCCCGAAGCGAGGTCAATTATCGAGAAGTATGTTGCCCGTCCAATTTTTCCGAACAAGTCCTCGATGTTTGGTAATGGAAATCTGTCTTCAATTGTTTTTTCATTTAATTTACGGTAATCTATTACCATACGCACCTTTCTTTTCCCCGAAGCGTCCGGTTTTTCGGGTACTACCCAGATTGGGGAATTGTAAGGTGAATTACTTGGTTGTATAATTTTATTTTCAAGTAAGTTATCTATTTCGATTTGTATGTCTTTTTTAAAAATTTGGGGATACCGATAATTCTTTGTGTACACGGGATTTTCGTCCTTAGTTATTATTTTATGTTTTAGCAAATTCGTGCTGCTTAATTTATCATTCTCGCATTTTATTATTTCAGGAAATTCCCTCATTAGTTCTATTATTTTTGTTTTTTCTTCAGTATTCATGTGCTCTGTTCTTATGAGATTCGGTACTTTATGTTTTACTATTTCTAAGTCCACGGGGCAATTGGTCGCGGGGTTTGAGTTGTAAGTTGATGCTATTTCTTCTATTTCCATGGGTTCAGGACATATGGTCGTGACCTCATGGGAATATATAAGGCAATTGGCCTTACCGTTATTATTTTTTACTAAACCTTTTTCGAGGATTACATTTGGGTTTTTCAGTTTATAGTCATTAATGAGTCCTTCTGGACAATCAAAATTTTTTATAGGGATCTTGACTACATTGAGTCCTTTCTTTAATTCTATGGATTCGTCCATAGTGAAAAGTAACTGTTTATTCCCGTGTTTATATTCTAATTGATTACTTTTAAAATTTACATTAGCGTTTAATTGTCCTAGTGTTTCATGTCCTAATAGTATTTCATATCTAGGGGAAAATTTAAATAAGTAAAGTTTAATGGGCTCAGAGTTAGGAAATATGTCGTTTATGTTCATTAATATGTACTCATTACCTGTTTCCTCTCCCGCTGGTGTTTTGACTATAAATTTTTCGTGGTATTTTTTTGTTTTTGGGGATACTATTGCTGGATCGATGTAATTCTTTTGAGACCCAGTATCTATTAACCATTTATAGCTATTGTTGTCTAGAAAATAGGGGAGAGATTTGGAGATTGTCTTTAACTCGAATACGGACTTTGGTTGGGCGGTTCGGGAGGTATTGGGTTGAACTCTAAAAAATGGTTTGTTAGTTTTGTAACAGTCTCCGTTAAGGTTTTTACCTGTTCTTTTAGTTCTGTTATTTCATTATTGTTAGGTGTTTCAGTGATTGTTAATTCATAAGGGGAGATCATGTGTCTAGTGTCCGTAGGTCTATTAAGTGTTCTCATTGATACAGTGTTTTGTGAGTTCCAATGTGGTTTAGTGTTTATCGGTTGTTGAGGAGAATTAAATCTAGGTTGTGGAAAATTATTTCTGGGTGGTTGGAAGTTTTGGAATTGAGGTCTGGGCTGGAAGAAATTATTTTTTGGGAATTGAAAATTTTGAAATTGAGGCATTTGATAACGAGGTGTATAGAATCTCGGGGAGTTTGTATTAGGTGTTTTGTAGGTTTTACTGCTTGATGGGGTGTGGTTTATAATATTGTCAGGTGTATTTGATAGTTTTAGTTGGTTCATTACTATTCCGCAGTCATTAATCAGTTTAGTACGTATGTAATCTAAGTCTTGACATTGTAAGGATTGTAAGTGTGCACCTAATGTAGGGTGTACTCCGTATAGGAATACCCTGACTAGTTGGGCGTCTAGCTGTTTAGTCAGTTTTTTCAGAACGGGTTCTTCGAGTTTGTCTATTTTGTATCTAGTAATTATCGAGATTCTTCTTTCGTCAAGTCTGTTTAGGAACTCTATTGGGTGTTCTCTTGGTTTTGATTTCATACAATTTACTTCTGCCAATAGATCGGGTACTGATCGATTATCCGCGAAATTTTTTCGGAGGGCCTCTATAATTTCCCCCACCCTTCTGCAGTTATTATTATATACCGCAATTTTAGCCGGACCTTTTATTTGGGCCATTGCTGCTTTTAATATCAGCCAATGATTATGTTCCTTTTCCTTTACGTTATTCGCACAATATATGCTATAAATTTCTTCACATGTATCAATAAAATGGGGTAGGGCGTAACTGTCTCCGTCATATTCTGGGATATACTTGAGAATGTCATGAGGAATAGGTAGCGATACGTTGGCCATTTTGGATGCTGTTAATTGGAATTTTGTTCTAACTGGTGGGTTTACCTTATAGTCTTCTAGGAGCTCGAGTTCTTCCTCAGAAAAGTCCGATTCACTGCTAGCCTTGTTGCGATATTGCTGGAAGGTAGCCAGGTTTCTGATTCACTTTTATCACTTACAGCGCTTGGCGGGATAACAGATCTCACTTGCACTGCCGGGTTACTGATTGACGGCAATTAACAGTAAACACTGAAGTAACTTGATCGCGATAACTGATCTCGCACTCAAGACACTTTGCCGTCCCTGTTCGGGCGCCAGTTATAAAACAGAAACCGCGAACTTCCCAAAAAAAACTTTTATTTTCAAAATAATACAAACAGTACTTAATTAACTACAGACATAAAGCTACAACTGTTTAAATGCAACTGGTACTAATTCTCTCTGTGCATTGATTTTAATACTCATATATATAGAACTGATAATCTTTATCAGTGCAGGTGTGCATTCCTAGATAATGCGGCCTGTAAATGATGACCACAAAATGAAGCGGGCTACCACGGAAAATGTCTCTGATTAATATATGTCATTTGAAAGAATAAACAATATGCTGAATTTACTGAACACATGCAATTAATAAAAAGAAGAGTCCGAGAAAACATAAAACTAACAGTATAATAATAATAATAACGCTGAAAGAACACTGTCCTGAGGCAGGCAGTGCGCTGAGAAGTGTCCTCTGAATATTTATGTATCTGTGTGTTTGTGCGTATATGTGAAAAGATGAAAAATCTTAGGGAGCTCAAACTTAGTGTTCCATACCTTGGTTCCGTGTACCACGTCATAAAAAACCTAGATGAGGCACCTTAAATTAAAAACATGGTAATAAAAATAATAATAATAACAATCAACATTCAGATACCTATCTGTATCTAACCTTCCAGGCATGGCAGGCGTATTTGAGCAAAGGAGAGGATGTTCTTAGCCGTACAAAAAAAGAAATTATATCTATCCTCGAGAGAGTACATTGCTAAAAAAAATAGTGTACAAGGTTCTTTATTAGCTGGATCTTTGAGCTTTATAGTTAATATGCTAGTTAATGTATCTTCATCCTTCAACTTGTTCATCCTTTATATCCTGCCAGCTAACAAACAAATTTATCTGTAACTGATATTTTTAAAATTTTGTAACGCAGCCACTAGTGCTATCTAGGGGAAGAAGCAGGCACCTCATGTTTTCCTCGTGGCCGCTGGGAAACGCTAGTGAAGCGCTTCTAGATCCCTCTACAGCGGTCTACCGTGGCCTAGAAGAATCTAGAACCTTCCAGAAACTTCTCCAGTGGTATAAATAGGGGAAGAACAGCACGAGTCAGTCGCTTGTTAACAGTGAATAACAAGTGAACTGAGTGAATTTTATTTGGTTTCTACGGTGTATTTAAGTGTTTTATTTGTAATTTATTGTTGTGAACAATAAATTGGTGTTGTTAGAAGTTGTCAATGTGCTTTAGACTTTAATTTTAATTTTATTTAGCTTATATTATTTATATTTGATAGAACATTGGTTATAATTAACAATACTTGCTATATTTTTCACAAGAAAGTTTTCCTTTAAGTTATATTTTATTAAATTTCGGTAAAAGATTATAAAAAGGGATTAGCTCATCAATTAGAGATATTAGACACTAAAATATCTAGCAGTTGAGACAGTGTAATTCATTATATATGTTATTCTAAAACTTTAATTTAACATTTAATTTGGTTTTAAACATTAATTAAGAATTATTATAATTTTAATGTTTTGTTTCAGCATTGTTTCAGCAGATTTTTTATTATTCATTCATCAGTTCTGAAATGGCGAAGTTGTCAAGAGCGGGCGATGATTTTACAAATACTCGATTTTTAGTAATAAAGTGAAATAATTGGTCTGAAGACAGAACTATTTAAGAGAACTTTAAAACATTTTTTTTTTTATGGAAAAGAGTTTCCATAAAATAAATGAGTTTCTTGAAGAAAAGTGGGCGGTGAGACCCTTTAGGATAGACTGAATACAGGTTGGATATCGTTTTTTTCTCTTTTTTCTCTTGTTGAGTACAAAGTGCAAACTTTAGTGCAATGACTATTTGAACTTTTAAACCTATGTTTATTGTGTATTATTGACGTACCTTATGTTACTTGTTTTGTAATTTATTCAGGCAAAATAATCATAATAATAATATCCAGCTGGGTCAGCTTGCTATACAGGCTGCTTCATTTTTTTGTCATTGACCAAATTCTGGCGTTTGTACTTCGTCAAAGTGGCCTGATAAATAGTGTGATATCTCGACTAGTTACACGGTGATGTCCCGGAATATATGCAGTGAGATGACTATCTCTTACAGAAGCAAACTTGATTCAGTACAGGCCCAAAACAAGTTTATGAATCCCTATCAAAATTAGAAAAGAAAAGTGAAAATAGTTAATATTATTGATCATTTGTTAAAAATAGTTCGTCCACAATGGATATTATTCCCAGAATTCCCAAACTTTTTCCGCGAGCAGACCCGTTTACCGAAAACTTTTAAAATGGAATACAAAATAACAATAAAGTATGTACTTGCTTGAAACAGATGATTTTTGTTCAAACTCAAGTCAAAACTGTGCCCTCTGATTTTCTTTTTCGTAGTATGTATTGTTCCTCAATAAATAATTATATTCAAAGTTCAAATCACAAATAAGTACATGTCACATCAAACGAACCAATTTATAGTGTATTACGCAAGCATGATATCGAATATCGTCTTGTACCACCGCGAGCATGCGCGGACATTCAACGGTTTTTCATGCCCGCCCTTGCTTTGTTACGTTCGATAAGACAATACACAGTGTGTAGTGGAAGAACGAAATGCAAAAATAAATAGTTTTGGAAAGTAGTTTTGTGATAATTATATAGTTGAAATTGTGTATTTAGTGATGGGGATAGAGCCAGGTATACTACAATCTAGGTCATTGCTATTAGGGAGACAAAGGCACAAGAACTCGTTAGGCCAACTCTTTTGAAAAACAAAATCCCCCGCTAGAGAGGGCATTCCTTCAGGACAGTCTGCACTCTGCCTTCTAACAAGAAGAGTCTGCATTCTGCTTTCAAAGCCAGAACACTTGCTTCAGGAATCGCTCTCTCAAACTCTGTGCCTGTGATAGAGATTTGTATTTATTCTAGATATACATCTGATTTATTAAGATATAATTGTGATATTGTAAAGTACTTAAATTTGCTTAGAGAATAATATATTTATTTTAAAAACAGTGGTGATTTCTTGATTATTACTAATACTTCTCTCTTAAACTTATAAACTTACAAGCAAGCCCTTTTACAAAACCGCTGAAGCCACTACAAATACACTATCACCAATCACACTTGCTTCAGGAATCGCTCTCTTAAACTCATGCAAGATTCGCCTTTATTCTAGATAAACATCATTTTATTAAGATACAGTTGTGATATTGTAATGCACTTAAAATTGCTTAGAGAATAATATATTTATTTTAAAAAACAGTGGTGCTCTCTTGATTAATACTAATACTTCACTCTCTTAAACATATATACTTACAAGCCCTTTTACAAAACCGCTCAAGCCACTATAAACATACATCACAACATCACACCAATAACATTTCAACAGACATGTTTGTGCTAGATGTATTTTCATGCATTCTTCGGCGTGACAAATTTTACTTTTTTGCTGCAAATTTCGTGTCTAAGTTATTATCAAAGAAAGTGTTGTTTTTTTAAATTATTTTACTTGTTAATTAGTTACCTATTGAATCATAGATATTTTGAAGGAACCACAAATAGCAGTAGCAAGAGGGTCTATTTTTGCTATCGTCAACCTCCAAATTTTTTTTTATAGAAACTATCGACTTCTAAAACGTTCAAATCGACCCCATCGTTTCGATATCGACAACTTTGGGAACTTTTAGTCTAGGCTCTAGGATGGCTCGACTAGTAGAATGCAAAGTCAAGTCATGCACACATTGCATTGTGCTATGACCTCATTGTGTTTACCATTCCGACATCGCCCGAAACAAGTTATAGAAGCAAGCTGTCACGGAAATATCTCTCAAGTTTTCTAGCTCTGCATCTAAACACGTATTAATATCTATTATTTCATTGATAATTCAAAACACGTTATCTGGAATTTTGATATTCCATTCTCTCTTGAAAAGAGATCAAAACTAGCATCTCTTCAAAACAGACATCTTCTTATAAATACTGTTTTAGCTATTCCTGTACTTAAACTGAATGAATAACGCATTCTAAAAGATTAAATATGCTGAACCATAATGTTGGCGACCTGATTACTAAATTCCCTAACAATCACATTTTGAATATTAATATGTTAATTTGGTTATGCTAAGAGAAGTATTTCATTTTAATATAGTTGAGCTGTTAATTCTCTTGTGGTTCATAAAGGACTTACATTTACTCACAAGAGGACGCTCAACAATTTCACTAAAAATCAAGAAAGAAAGAATTGCATCAGTGAAGAAAGTCTGGTATATTTGGTATAGTATACTTTTATCTAGTATATTTGGACCAGTTGTGCTCAAAAGAGATTATTTTCTGTTCCCAGCACCAAAAATGCATAACTATGATTATGTTTATTGTAAAAGGATGACAGAACTTTGTATAGAACTTCCCCTTGAAAATTAAAATAATATTTTAGCTATAAGAAACGAGATATATTTTGAAAATAATTCAAGAATAGCTAAAGGAACATATTAGCATTTTTCTTTCTCCCGGATATCATGATATTTTTGAATGACCTATTTAGATCAACGAAGGAGAATATCGATTTTATCAGTGAACTCCTTCTTATATGAGATTAGTTTATTCAAATATTTTGTTATAGTCCACATATCGCTTCTTTGACAAAATCAAAAGAAGAAAAAACTGCGCTGAAAAAAAAATTAAAAATGGGATTTAAACTTAATAATTGCCCATGTCCGGAATTAAGGGCAATTAAAAGGCCAACTGGTTGGCTAGGAAAGCCACTGCAGAAGGGATAGTAGCGCCAGTTAAAGTATTTTATATAGATTTTATAGCGAAGATTAAAACAGATGTAATAAATGTGGAATATTCTTTACGAGGAAAACAGATTTTTTCTAAATCTACAAACCCATCAACAATAAATATTAAACCCTGGTTCTCTAACGAAGTTTTAGAGAAAAGTAGAATAATATGTCGTCTGATAACTAACCACGGAATTATGCAAGGAATATCTCCACAAAATAGGCCAAGTATCTTCTGCTTTATGTTCAATATTATGGAGTAAATGAGAGTCTAGAACATATATTTATGACATGCCCCAAAATATACCCAACCGAAATCATCTTTGTTTCAAATTAGTAAAGATAATCGATAACCTCTTCTGCTACAGGGAATTATTACTATCAAAGTCAAACAGTCAAAGTCTTTCAGTATTTAATCCAATTTATCAAGGACTAACAAAAAATTTAGGATGGATGGTTGATAACATTGATCCAAATTAATGTTTAGTTTTACAAAGTTAGTACTCATTAATTAGAAAAAGTATTAATTGGTTACGGCCCAAGTGCTAATGCCATTAAATTTAATTAAAAAAAGAAAAAAAGGAAAGCTTTATAATTCTAAAACGTTTAATAAATTTTGCATACAAAAAACAATTATATCCGATTCCTTTTATCCTATTAAAAGTAAACCCTCAGCTCTCATAGGCTAATCCTATTTGCGTTTCAGAGCATAAAGAGCAGCCTTTTGGGCATACACAGGCCTCTCTGCTGTTTTAATAGTGGCAGAGGCTTTGACCTTTCAGTCTAAGTAGTTCGACTCTTTAGAAAGAATTTTATGGCGCACCTGATTATTGGTTGGACCGAAAAGCCGCTTATAAATAGATATTATTTACTCATTTTATTTTATTTTTTTTCTGCCTCTGCTGGGTGAGGCACTTCGCGACCCATAAGCAAGAGAAGTACCTGAAGTGTATAAATGGATTACATTCATACATAGGTACACATTCACACTACAGTCGCACATACAACACATTCTAATACGCATCTTTAAAAATATACATTCATATGCTCCTATACCTACACATATGTGATGGATGCAAGAAATTATATCTATTTTAATTGAAGAAAATTATGAGAAAAATGCGTGCTGGTTGGCAAAAGGGTAAGCCAGGTAGAAGATGTACAGTTACAGGAAGAGTTCATGAACCTTGTTAGCATTTTCTACCATATCTTTAAAGAATATATTTAATTTAATCTACCAGTGTTTTCTTAATTATTCTTATTACTTCTCTTTCTTAAAACTTACATACACAAGCCAAAGGGCTACATGACAAAACCGCTCGTGCTACACCAAATACATTTCACATACATAATTTGGAGGGAGATGTGCAGGGCCATGTGGCCCTTCCCGCAATACCTCTCTGACATGTCTACATTAGTGACAGACTACAGTAGTCTGCAATCATACATTTGTCTAATCCCTAGCAGTCCCACTCCACACATCAATGGCTTACCTCCTCACTAGGTAGCGAAGGCCGGTACTGCGGCGTCCTTACCATACGCCTCCCTATTCAAATCGTCGCCTGGCAAGCCTTGGCCCATCATGGGCTGTTGCGCCATAGGGTCACCTCCTCACTAGAGACCCCCACCAAACAGAATATGCCAACGGGAGAAAATATATCCATTTCAAGTCCTAGTCAGTCTAACACGGTGCTGGGAATGCTTTTGAAAATATGATGACTGTGCAGAAACATTTGATTGTGACATAGAACGACTTTTTAGAGTTTCAAAATGTAGCTCCTGAGAAACGAATTAAAGCACTAAATTCATTACTTTCACCAACAAACTTTATATTGCTAAAAAATATCATTTATTCCACCAAATATTAAGAAAAGTCATTTCAAGACTTGGTTGATGTTCTCGTGAAGTGTTTAAATCTTAAGCATTTAGTTATATTGAGCAGATACAACCTTTTCAGTAGAAAGCAAAAAGGAGGAGAGTCCATTTCTACATACATGTCCGAGCTCAGGGAAAAACTAGATTCAAATGGTTGTTATTCAAATGATGTACCAAAAATTGTTGTTAGCGATATATTTCATTCTTTAATACAGTGATATTGTCAAGAATTGTATAAAAATTTCCAAAAACAATTTATGTGAAGCGTAAAGTTGTATTTTATTTGCAAAAGTGGCATCTGAAGCTTGATAAAGTTTTTTTTGTTTATTTTATCAAAGCTATAGTTAGGGATTTATTTATAGAGTTATCTATTAGGATTACAAAGCTCAACATAAAAAAAACACAGAATATGGAATAGGGTGCAAAAGTGGATGAAATTATATACGTACATATATATATAAAATTAAAGTTACGCCATTTACTTCCAGCCTTCGCTACCTAGGGCGCTACTAAGTGTAGCTTCTCACTTTTTATCACGACGCTAGGTCAACACCAACTTTGCCTTCACGGGAATCGAACCCCAAATTCTCGCAAGGAAGGCGAGTGCGCTAGCCATTAGTCCAACGTGTGAACTATAATATACTGAAAGAAAATATCTTTCATTAGATTTTGAAAGCTATTGCCTAACTTTCACTGATTTTGCTCTGTATAATTATTTGAAATTAGAATGAATAGTCGGAGAAAATATATGCTTCTTTCAAATATTTTTTTTAAATTATTCTTAGCAATTTTAAATTTAATTCATGTCACTTCGTTTGACTGTTACCAGTTTTATACAAAATAAGCTATCTTTAGATCTTACTTTTCTACCACAGTATTCTTTACACTGGCAGCATACAGATGAGTTCTATCAAGATTGTCATCTATTTTTTATGCTACTACCCTTGATTTGACTAGAAAATCGTCTGTATATGTACAATATAAAAACCACAGATTTTTCTTTATTAAAATAGATTTTTTTTTTGTTAGTTTTTTTTTTTTTTTTAATTAGTTTGTAACTTTTTCTATTTTTGTTTATAATTTACAAATTTACCATATAGGTGGTGATAAATCATTTCATTGTTTTACTTGTATATTTTTGTCTAACTTTTGGCACTTACAGTAGCCAAAATCAATAGCTGTTTCGTGATTTTGCGTTCTACACAAAGTTTATATATTCAAAAGATTCATTCAAATATTTAGCAATTTACCCGTTAAGTTCAACATAAGCTATTTTGTAAATATAGAATAAAGAAACAATTTTTGATGATGGCCAATGTAAAAGCTGAAAGTTAAAAAAAATATATATGAAAAAACTAGATTGCTTTATCAGCATTGTATTTTTGAATTTGAACACGGTCCACTAAGTAAGACAATGTAATTTTAGAAAAATGTATGATTTACTTCATTTCCTCAAAAGTGCTGTACTTATTAAAATTTATTCTAAATTCTATCATCTACATAATATTAATATTAGAATCAAATGAGTTGTCAAAATTTCGAAATTTAAGAAAATCAATTGACCGGAAGTGCGACGTAACTGAACAGATTTTTTATTTAATTGCTTTTTTTCAGTTTTCCGGCGATTTTCTCCATAAAAACAACGATGGTTTCCATTAAAATTGTTATTATATAAGAGCGTGTAGTGGAAGAAGAAATGCAAAAATAAATAGTTTTGAAAAATATTTTAAATGAAATAATTTTGGCAAAAATTATGTATTTTAGATTTAAGCACTATAATTTAAGGTCATTGTTGCTAAAGAGACAAAAGCATAGGAATCCGTTAAGGTAATACAATGCCACTTGGCCAACTGTTTTGTAAGAGAAAATCCCCTGTTAGAGAGGGCATTCCTTCAAGATACAATTTGTTGTAGACACCGAAGCAGAACACTTTTTTTTCGCTCTCTTAGCATCAGTGCATATTATAATAAGTTAATAAATTCCTTGCAAATAACTTGTGGTTATTATAGAATATATTTATTGTTAGCACTGGTGACTACTTTCTTATCTCTGATACTTCACTCTCTTAAACATATATACTCACCAGCCCTTTTAAAAAACCGCTCACGCCACAAAGTACCATTACACTACAACATCACATCACACCAATAACATTTCAAGAGCTATACATAACAGGAAGATGTTATCACTTCTGTTTGAAACTCTTTCCGTGAAAAATCATTTAAGGGTTGGTTATGAAGGAGGGGGAGATTATTCTTTCCTGGAAGAAAGAAAAAAGTTGTTTTAAAAAGTTCAGATTCTCCTATTTATGTGAATTGAAATTAACAAAAGATCTAGTAAGAGTTATATGTTAGAGAGAATTAGTCAATTGTAACTATTTAAAGGGACCAAAGCAGAGAGAGAGAGAGAGAGAGAGAGAGAGAGAGAGAGACAAAATTGACAATCTCACTCGCTACTTAGCCAGACTTGAGTGGCAGACTCTGTATATACACAGCTGCTCTAGCCCTACTAGGAACAGTCTTTAGAACAGTTTATACTGCAGTTACAACGCGTCACCAACGAACTACTACCATTCACTTTACTCAATCTGAATTTCAATTTCTATTTACGTATAAAGTCTCTATTTGGGTCTCTATGGCAGTTTAGGGTCTCTATTATATTATACACTGTTCAGCGTCCATTCTAGCTTATTTTTCTCAAAAACCCTTCCCAATAATTTCTCTCTTTCTAAAACCTATTATAACTATAAACCGTAAGAGTTAGTCGTGTGAGTGTTTCATACCAGATTAGGTTCTTTTTTTCTTTCTCATATTCCTGGTTGCAAAGAAATGTTGCAATTTTATCAACTTTCCCACATCTGGTTTTCACATGGAAATATTCGTTTAGTGGTGCCTTAAATCTGAAAAGTGAATTTTAGAAAAATGGTGTGCGTCTGTTTCTGTAAATGACATAGCTAAAGAACCAAAAATATGGTACAAAGTCCAAACATATCATTTGGGTATCACTAATAGCTTTCACTAAAAGTTAATTGTTAAAATATCTCAACTTTACCGCGAGATTTTTCACTTTTTTACAAATTTCTCAAAAATGGCTCAAAATTTATTTATTTTAGTAAACTTCCTATTCCTACGAAGGCCTATTATATTTATTAGAAACTTTTTCAGAGAAAACTCATTTAGGTCGATGGGGTTCTGGAGAAAGGACAACGTAAGCCTTTCCTTTAAAGTGCAAAATTTGATTGAATTTTTACCTGTATAATGTTATTGAGAACTGAATTTGTTGCAACAGTTGAGGGTTTAAAGAAAATTGTTTGAACGGACGTGTTGAATTTTCTGAACCCGTTTCGATTAGCGTTATTTTAAACTTATTCTATTAACTAAACCATCACTTTTGTTTGAACTTTTTCCCCGAAAAACTTTATATTTCACATTCCTTAGTTCGTCTAAGGAATGTGTTACAAGCACACACAACCTTCCCATCTAAGTTAGTCCCATTTCTGAACAAAACAATTCTCTTCATTTTTTTCTTTCAACCCTTCACATAACCTAATCCGACATTATTTAGAGATAATTGTTTTTAATCATATCTTTTTTCATTGTGGGCTTATTTCATTTTATTCATCTTGATAAGACTCATCGCTATTATTGTTTTAAATATATACGGTAGTGGCTGATTCATTCTGACTTATGCTTTTCAATTCAACTATTTGATTTCTTTGTAAGGTTGTGTTAACCATCATAAGGAAATTCAATTCTAGATTCATTTCGTGTTTCACATCATATGATTGGGTACTGTATTAAGCTCCAGAGTGTAAACTTTCACCATTAATTAAAACAGCTTCATTGAAACTTCCTAAGTTAGTTATTTTATTCGGTCCCTAAACTTTGTAGATCAATTCTATTTAAGCTTAAAGCAGGGGAGCCTAAATTTTCATGAACATACCTTTTCAAGAAGGTATTAAAATTAAATGATTGATAATTATTGATTGTTTAATTGATTACTAAAATCAAATGATAAAGTGTGAATTTATTGAACAGTTTTTTTTATTTTTTTATAGTCTTCTGAGTTTCTCCGATAATGATATTAGCGTTTAAAGGGTTTCTTTAAACTTAGGTTACTTATATTCATTTTAAAAACTTATTAAACAACTTGATATCAAGAGAAGTTGGGAGATTGACTACCATCTAAAGTGCCAATTACTACATTATTTTTTATAAAAGCAACTAAATATTTTGTAAAATTAAGATAAAAAAAATCGAGTTTCAAGAGAATTTTTTAATTTAGAATTAAAGAATTGCAGAAGGATTCGAAAGTCATGTGATGTGAGTTTCCACCACATCAGGTTTTTCTTTAATTTATTATTTATCATTGAAACTATTATTTCGATAATATCTTTTGTTTTCACAATGTTTGAGAGCAAGAGAGCGAGAAGCCTTTGGTGTGAGAGCAGACAAAGCCGTGATATTGATTCAGTAATAATCATGATATTGCTTGGCCTGTATTGGCGGGTATTCTTGGAATTCAATTCTTAATGTAAATCCTGAAGAATTTCTAAAATATTGAACAACGAAAAATATGTATTATATATGATAAATTTATGAATAATTATTGGAGCTGCACTTGAAAGGCGAAAGCGCTTTCTTGCCTAGATTTAAATTAAAATAAACTTTATAAAAATGTATTTCTTTTTTTATTTTTATTTTATATATTACATTATATTGCAAATAACCGTGATTTCTCAGTTTTTATTAACATTTCAAAATGATTACGTTGTAATAATTCAGTGCCGGTTAATTGTTCTCAGAGTTGGTGTATATTTTGTTGAACATTAATTAATTAATTTTGTTGAAGTATCCACATGAAGCACTGATGATCGTCCTCTAGAATAAAGGGGGCGTTTAATGTGAAACATTCACATGATTTACTCTTACTAAATTGTTTATTTT
>JAAEAF010000964.1:23308-43615 GCA_011037195.1 Triatoma infestans
GAATAGTGGAATCTATAATCCAGGCAAGCTTCTTATTCGGATGGAAGGCAACCATGTGGGCATACCTGGTGGAACCATCATCATCAACCGCGTGTATCTCCTCAAGGCACGTGTAGCCCTTCTCAGCCATAAGCTCCATGACCCTATGCTTGGCGGCGCGTCACAAGGAGCATATTGTCCGGGCAGCTACCTAACACATGGGAAGGTGTTTCGTTCTCTCTGCCGCATTTACGGCAGAGGGGCCAAAAACGATACATAATACATACACACACACATATACGAGGTGTATATATAACACCATACATATATGGGTGTGTGCGTGTGTACACTAATTTCTTTAATGTTTTTTTTTTTTTTTTTTGTTAATCATTTATATACCTAACAAAATTATTAGGTAAGGCAGGCCAAACTATTAGTTACGAATATAAACATATTATTAATTTTCTGAAATATTTTAATGTTAAGCCAAAAGTACTTTGTCAAAATATTCCTTCTTATGATTAGGATTTTTGTATAATTTTTTGAAGTCAAGTATTTGTTCAACGATACCTTCTCGAATAAAATTTTACGATAAGAGTTGTACAAAGTAGTCCTTTTAATCAGTCTTTTTTGCGTTATTGCAAATCGAGTCAAACCAAAGCTTTATTCGTTATGAAATTTTTTTTTTTTGTATATATATAATATCGGCTTCATTTAGATACGAAATACATAAATCCTAAAATTTTTTATTAAGTAATCTAGTTTTAGGTTGTAATCAAAATTATAAGATGATATATCCAGTATTGCACATATAATATTTATTAAATTCGTTTCATTTCTCTGAATACTTTAATTATTGTCATTATTAGTAAGTTTATCAGCTGCTATTTTAGTAAACAAGGTAAGCAAACAGAGAGAATGGTCAGAAGAATGAATTATTTCTAAAATTTCAGTCCTCAGTAATATTAATACAATGATTATGAGGCCCATACTAAACTCTATTGCACTAGCGCCACTGTGGCCTAGATAATATGTAAACTGGCCGGATTATCACTTAGTGTTCTATCTGTTTTTAATCAAAATCATTATACCTCCACTTATCCTAACTTTTACATTATTTTTAACAGCGTTTACGGATACGCAATAAATTATATTTATTCAAAAAAAGAAGGTTTGTCTGTTACGTCATTATTTATCCAAGTTTCAATTTCTAGGAGTGTTTTATTTTTGTGTTCTCTGTGTAATTACTTCTTGTTTTGGAGACGAAAAAATCTTTCAATTGGTTCGCCTCTTGGAGCTTTCAGTTTTCGCTTTTTCTGTGAACTTCGTGAAGCCTCAGATGTATCAGTATCCAGTTCTTCAAAATCGGATTGTTCCACTTCTTCTACTGTTTTCCTAGCGTAAGATGCAGGTAGTTTATCTTTGTTACGAATATACTCCAAATCCTTCTCCTCGTTAACCACCACAGCTTTCGAATTCTCCGTTAATTTAATAAATATTTTGTTATTTGAAAACCACGCAGAATTGAATAATTTATCCTTTTTCAGCCTTCTGGCTTGATAGAACAGATTAGCATAGATTGGAGTATATTCAGAAATATAAATGGGAACAATTGGTGGAAAGTTGGAGATAACACTGGACGGAATATCATATTTCTTAGCTTTCAAACAATGCATAAAATTTATTTTGTCTTCCATTTTCAAAAATTTTACTATAATAGGAGGAGGTGTTTTTGTTAACTTTCTTGGTTTTAACCTATACAATTCTACAAAATTTGCATCATAGAGAAGCCTATGTACAAAGCAATTTTCTCAAATATTAATTTTAAATTTTCATTTTCAAAAAATGGTGTATTAGTTTATTCTCAATGCATTAGTTTGATAGGTTTGTTTTAAGTTAGACATTTGATATTTCAGATCTTGAACCTCACCTTTCAACTTAGTATTTTCAAGTTTTAATTTAGAAATATCCTCATGATTGTTTGAAACATTATTTTTCAAATTTGATAAAACTTCTTTTAAATTTTTATCGAACGAATCTACCTTTTTGCTAGTAATTTCATTATCATTTTCAGGTTTGTTGAGCTTATCTTTTATAGATTTTATATCTAGAGAGAGGGTTTCTAATTTAGCTATTATAATGCTAGTAGCATCGGTTACTTCACCTTTGTTTGAGATGTTCGCTTGCTTTTTCAAACTGCTTGCATTTTGAACAGTAGCCATGTTGGCTAATTCTAGTTTCCTTAACTAACCACTTGTATTGGAAAGTTATTTTTGCAAGAAGTAAAATAATAATATATTTATTGTTAAAGTAATAACTTGTACAATGAGCCTGGTTCTTACAAAGAGAAAATAAAACAATAACTTATATTGCTATAATACATATACATCTAAAATAAAAAGAACAGGTGTTGACATTTATAGTAATAAAAAAGTAAAAATGAAATTAATACAATTATCAATGTAAATTAAAGGATTACTAATCTTAGTGAATTGTCACGCATGCAACCAAAAGAATGGAAAATATTAAAGATATCTATTATCTGAAATATATCTGAATACTTACTAAAATTACAATAACATGATTATAATATAATATTCTCCACATTAAAAATAATTAAATATATACAAAAATACTTAAACAAAAATACCAAACACTGTGGCTGAACATCTTAATTAAATTAATCTTATTTGTATTAAATGAATATTCAGTATTGGGGTACAAGTTTGGAAATACTTAAAAGATGTGTATACAAAGAATTTAATTTGTCAATTGTATTTAATGTTAAAATATATTCATTACGTTGATCATTGTTTGCATTCCGCAGAGTTTTACTAAACACAGTTTTAAAGTTTGGCAAATTGGCAGAACATTCCAATAACAAATGTTCTAATGGATTTATTATTATAACTTGTCAAATTGGGCAATTTTCGTTTAAGGTACAAACTAGGGATGAACCTTTGAAAAATAATTTTACAGAATTACTACTGGTGACCCTCAATTGGCTTACTGCTCTAATTTATCTATGTTAATAAAAAATTTTAAATACGTTTGAGGTTCATAATAATTATAATTTATTATATTTCTGTAAATGTGACTAAATTTTGAATTAAGTACCCGATCTATATCTTCACTAAGTAGTTTATTTTTCAATTTTTCTATAATATTTTGTTTGTTGTTTAAAGCAAATTGTTTATCCACCGTTCGGAAAAAATTGAGGTCACCCAATTGTTCCCCGCCAAATTCTAACGATTGTTATCCAATTGTATTCATTGTTATGATCGGGGTAATCTAAGAGTATAATGATTGCAAACATTTTTAGGCAGTTTTCATCTGGAAGAGAGATATTTAATCCCAGAAATTTCCATACTTTACTCTTATATATGCCACATGCTGTCAAAGTTTCAATAGTTGTGATTTAGTTTAATATTGATCTGTTCTAAAACAATATTTTAAAATAAATTTAAATGTGCTACATATATCATACTTTTTATTTAGTTTATTTATATAGTTTATTTAAAAAAAAAAAAATTATTTTGAAAATATTTATTCTAAGTTCATATTTTATGTTGATTCTATTTTTTTATTGATTTGTATTAAACACCTTTGTACAGGCCCTGAAGAAGGCAATAAATGTGCCGAAACGTCATTAGAAATTTAAAAAGAGTTCTTTTGTATGACCGAACCTCAAAATCCAATTTACAACTTTTTTACTTTCTCTTACTCCTAGTAAGAGGAAGTATTGTAATGTTGCCCAAATTTTCGATATCGAGTTTCACGGAAATATCCAGTTTTGAAGCTCCCCTGAGTCCAAAAAACGTGGTTTTTTTAGACAAATGGTCTGTGTGTGTGTGTGTGGGTGTGTCCGGTGTGTGTGTGTGTGTGTCTGGTGTGTGTGTGTGTGTGTATGTATGTATGTGAACAGCATAGCTCATAAACGAAAAATCGTAGAAAGTTGAAATTGATATTCCGTTTAGGGGTCACCATGGGATCTGACTGTACGTTATCTGTCAAAATTCCTCAACCGGAAGTACCACTTTACTAATTGGATGTTTTACTTTTTTGCGATTTTCTCAAAAATGGCTCCGACGATTTTCTTTAAACATCAAACATCAACCACACATACAATGAGCTACAACTTTTATTTGAAACATTTCTTATGTTGTTGAAATTCCGAGTTTGAAAAAATCGGATAACCGGAAGTGCGTTTACTTTACCACTTTACTAAATGATTTATTCACTTTTTCGCAATTTTCTCAAAAATGGCTCCGACGATTTTTTTGGAACTTCCTATATAAACTAAACATGCAAAGATCTACAACTTTTATCTAAAACATTTATCTGGGAAAATTTTTTTAAGGGATATTTTTAGGGGAGGGGTGGGGTTAGATTTTCATCAAAGTGCTATCCTAGTTGATTATACAATTCTATCATCCAAACATAATTAGTTAGAAATAAATAGATGGCTGAAATTCCAAGTTTCAAGAAAATTAGTAAACCGGAAGTGCGCTTTTACTGAACAGTTTTTTCAGTTTTCGACGATTTCATTAAATTTGGTACACAAACTATAAAATTTGTCAATTATCATTTTGAGAACTGGAGTAAGAGAAAGTTGTGTGAGTGTTTCACACCGATTTTTTTTTATATTCAAAACATGTATTTACGATGAAAACTTAATTCAGAACATTTTTCGATCGCAATACTTTCTCTTACGAGGAGTAAGAGAAAATAATAAATTATTTTAGTGATTGATTTAGTATGTTTTTCATTAAATGTGTTTTTTATTAATAAAACATAATAATATTCAATGAATGGCTCTATAAAAAATGATTATATAAATGTAGGAAAAAATGAAAAATATTATTATTTATATACATATATGGGTATATATTATATATAATAAAGTAATACTATTAAGTTGTTAGAAATGTGAAAAGAATTGTTAGAAATAAAATCCTGTTCCAATGTTGAAAGAGAGGTTGATAGTGAGGTCCGCTAACAAGACTAACACTGATTAGGGCCAGGCAGGACGTATACAATGAAACTTGATGAAGGTGTGAAAATTGGTGTAGGATGTGAGGATGGAAGTGAGGAGGAAGCTCGATCAAGAAGCAGGGCTAATTGCACGGCTATAACTGGGCCCTGTTCACTGCCAGTTGCTTATTTTCTCTCATTCCATTCTCCTTTAATATACTTACATTTATTAACAACATTGAAGAAGAAGAGAAAGAAATAAAGAAAAGTGGATTGTAAGAGTTGATTGCATCTCATTTACATGTTTCAGAATTCACTGGTAACAGTGTCTATCTTTAACGAACACAACGTCGACCCATAATTTCCTTCTCCGTTACAATCTTGAATAAACCTAGTTAAATCCTTACCACTGCGTACAAATGGCTACCCAATTACACCACTTACTAAGACATATTATACTTTAGAAATTTACTTCTTACTGTTCTTATTTGAATTATTGTAATTGAGCAAATTATAAACTTTACTTCTTTTTTTATAATTAAATTTATTCAATTTTTACAAAAGATTTTATCATAAAACTGTAGCTTCTATTTCCTTCCATTGATGTTCATTTCAAAGAAATTTGTTCAAAAGCTTTTCTAATAATTTTTTTTTTTTATTGTAATAAGAAGTAGTGATGCTGTATTGTAATACTGCATGAATAAACCCGCTTCTGCCTGGGATGTCGTAAAATACGACTAAAGGACCACACACTATGTGGCATCTTCTCTATTCTTTCCATACTCCAATCTCTTTCCTTTCGATAGACCCACAAATTTAACCCTAGGGGATTATCTATTGGATTCTCTGGAATGTAGGTCCCTCACAACCTTCTTCCAGTCAAAAGAAAACCCATCACAATTCCACCCTACGTCCTTATATGAAGGTATGGTATTTTTTTGATATTCAATTGTGGTTTGGAGGTGTTAAACAAAATTCCTTACCTTCTTCTCTTTCCCTATCCCATTTTATCCATCCATAGACGAGGAAGTGGAGATGAATCTGGAATTAACAAGTCAGTAATAAGAACCATTGATTTTGAACTGCTTTTGAGAACATTGAAAAATGGCTCATAAGATATAGCATCCTCTCCAAGGGTAGTGTGCCGTGAATGAGGCACTCCAGGCTACTTTGGAAGACTCATTAAGCTCACGCACACTAAACTTTTTTTTGGTGGGAGGAAGATGAAAGCGATCTAAGGAAGATATCTGATGGAACGGGTCAGCCTCCTTAAAAAAACATATCACAAAATAGACTCTTAGCAGATCCTCTTTGTAGGAATATTGTCTATTTTTCAAGTTTGCCGCTGGATTTCTTGTGTGGAACTCGGAACCGAAGATATCTCCCGACTCCAAGCATATCGTAACTACAAGCGGTTTGGACCGGACATCTAGTCTGCTTCTTTCCTAATCCAAAGCTAGTTTCCTCAGATGGATTCAAACTATTCACCAGGGGGGGGGGGTCCTGAAGGTCTGGGAATCGTCATCTGCATTTTTCAAGTGGAAGTGAAAAACCTATCAATTTTCCACCCCACCACCTTACATGCTGGCTGTAGCCTTTGGTCTTCGACCGTCGGTAGGAGTAAAGTTAATCCTTTTTGCCCTCTTCCCATCATTAATGCTCCAGCTGTAGGCGACATGGTCGGTACCACTGTATGACAGGCCAGATATAGCATCAGTGTATTTGGGGAACACAATGGGACCTTGATTACTGGGTCATCTATTTCCTTTTGGGGGGCCATAGGATCTAGAATAGAATAGTGACATATTAACTTTAGAAATTGACTTTTTACTGTCCTTATTTGTATTATTGTAATTGAACAAATTACAAAATTTATTATTTCTGTTTATAATTAGATTTATTCAATTTTTACAAGATATTTTATCATAAAACTGTAGCTTCTATTTCCTTCCATTAATGTTCATTTCAAAGAATTACTTGAAAAGCTTTTCCCAGAATTTCCCCAAAATATCTTTTGGTGCCCGAAGACAAGTCCGTGCGTTGCTATCCTCCGCAATGTACTCTCTTTAGACAACATTGCCCACCAGCTGTAGACTGTCTGTAAGCCAATCAATTCCCGGTAGTCCTTTGTATGTAAGAGAAAATGTATAAAAAATGAAAATTGGCTCGATTTTACCATGGATATTTCACGCTCGAATTTCATTAACCAGAAATAGCGATATAACGGATTAATTTAAGTTTTTGCAATTTTTTGAAACAGCTCTAACGATTTTCTTTAAGCATAATATTCTGAGTACAATTTATGGATCTATAATTTCAGTTTGAACATTATATTGAGCAAATTGAATTTAGGGGTTACTGGGAAGCTGTATCCTTATATTTTTCCTCTTTTAGGTACGGTTTTATCACTTATATTAAAGTGTAGAAGAGAAAATCATTTTCATCACATTCATCAATCATCAGAGCTCTTCCTCCTTTCTTAACGATTTTCTGAGATTCTATGATTAAATGGGTCCTATGATTTTTTTTTTTAAGCTTTGAAACTTGGAATGTTAGCTGCAGATGCGTGAACCTATTATATTTATTTAAAACATTTTTCATGAAAAAATTGACTAAAGAGGAGTTTGTGAGTGAGTGGGCGGGCGGGGGTGGTTGCCTGTTAGATATATTTAGCTCTAAATTCAAATGCTTGAGAAGCTAGAAAGTATAATATTAGATATTCTCCAACTTCATTATTGTGAAAGTATTGTATGTTACGTAAATAATAATTGCCCGAGTGCCTTTCTTGACATTGCTCAAGCATTTGAAGACGGCTTGCTGTTTAAACTTCAGAGATTTCTCCCACATACCTACAATTTAATATTAAAATCCTACTTAACCGACAGATATTTACAAGTTACCAAGGTACCGCCCTTTCTCCAATCCTATACTCGCTGGAGTTCCTCAAGGCAGCATACTTGGACCGCTCTTCTATTCCCTATATACTTCAGACATCCCAGAACACCCCCAAATACCATAATATATACCTTCGCAGATGATACTGCGATTCTTTCCCCAAACCTTGAACCACTAAATAATTATCGCTTTCTACAAGAACATATCCTTCAACTGGAATCTTGGCTCTTAAAATGGAAAATAAATGTTAACCCACAAAAAAGTAAATACATCGTATTTACACTGGGTAGAAAAATCCTCCCACCGATCCACATTAATCATACTCTAATCTCTCCAGTAAATAGCGTACGTTACTTGGGTTTCCAGCTAGATAAAAGATTGACTTGGAATCCCCACACTAGATTGAAATGACTTGAACCAAATAGACGGTTCAGACAACACTCAAGACTGCTAGACAGACAATCCAAACTCACATTACAAAATAAAAGACTTCTCTACCTATTACTACCTTCTCTACCTATATGGTCATATGGCTTAGAATTATGGGGAACAACCAAGCGTTCTAATTCCCAACGTACCCAATCATTTCAATCAAAAATCCTTCGAAAAATTGTCAATGCACCCTACTATGTTGCTAACCTCACTATCCATAATGATCTAAACATTTCTTTCGTTAACCATCTAGCCAAAACTGTTTCTTTAGATTCCCTTCAACCACAACTGCTCATCCTAATCCTTTAATTCACAAGCTTTCTTCAAACAATATTGCCGACAATCCACGCAGGCGCTGAAGGGAAGACGGCCCCGTGACCATCTTGTACAATAACTTCAAGATAGTGAAGTGCCATCGCTGGATGTTTTCTCCAATCCACACTCCTGTTATTTAAGTTGTAGTTTAACACATTTACTTGTTCCAGTGTATTTTTGCAGTTGTAAATATCAATATTGGGCAGTTAAACGTCTAAAAATTCAAATTTTGAAGAGAATTTATCAATAATAGTTATTGCAATGAGAGAATGTCTGGTATTTTTACACCATATTTTGTTGGAGGGGGGCGAAATAATCACATTTATTATAGACATTTAAGTGAAAGCTGTATCAGACATGAGCTTGTTGCAATTAAAAATCTATTATCGTACTAGATATAATTTGCGGTAGGTTTATTCCCATAATGGAAATCAACTAAAATACACTAAGGCAATTTGAACAGGGTGTGCTATTATTTATTTAATCTGAATGATAATTGAGTTTTACCAACAAAATTTTGAACAAACTAATCACAAATCATAAATTTCACTTCAACTAAAACAAATATAACTAGAGAAAGTTTGCCTAAAAGTTTAAACTTCCTACTAAAACATAAATGTATAGCAAATTTTAACTGAATCGATTGTAAAAACTAAACTGAATCGATTTAACCAAAATTCTTCTAATTTTAACTAGTGATGGAACTTTTCCAGTAAATTACATTGTAGATAAAAGTGTACCACTATACAAAAATGAACATCAGAAAAAGCATACATGCTTGCCCCCGGGAACCAATAATAACATTGCTAATAGACACGAAAGGCTATGGTATATTTATCATGATTTCGTGCCTAAATTGAGAGTTACATAGATGCAGTAGGTGTGGACAATTAGATCTATTATGCTCAATCTAATTATATTACCACAATTCTTGTATCTTCGTATAAGATTACAAGTTCCAAATGATTTTTTATTTTTTTAATAACCTACACGATTAAATATAAATTAAAAATTTATTATTATTTTGACGAAGCTTTATGTAGAGAAAAAAATTCAAGTACTTACTTTTTGCAATGGCTTCTGTAACAGCACCAAAGAGAGACCAGCAACCAAAGAGAGTAAAGAGAAGAGAAACGAACCCAATCACTCTCTCGGACTGGAGTGGGAGTCACACATATATATAGAGCGACGGACAGCCCAGAGATATACAGTTAAATACAGTTCATACTACTGAGTTCTTACGGCCAATCACTACGTGTCATTACCCATTTCCACTCTACCATACATTATCATTACAAGTATAAAGTCCAGCCAGACAGTGTCAGTCATTATTATTATTATTATACATAGCTGACTAGTGTTAACCCTGTCTTCTTATTTCATCAACCAGACAAATTCTCTCCATTGCAGACATTATACTTCCATTGCTTTGAGATGGTTTATCTCTTCATTTTTATCACTTTATCTTGATTAAAACTCAGACGACTTCTATAACCACTTGTTGATGTTTCCCTTATTTAGAAGTTTACAGTGAATAACTTCGAAATTGATAACAGCCAACATACTAGCTGAATCATGTTAACAAATATTGTTAATGAAAATTGTTGGTTAGGGTTGCAGACTATTCGTTGTAGTCTGGGTGGTAAAAATAGCCAAAATTTTGTCTCAGTTATATACTCCATTCAATAACGTTTCGGCCCAGGCCTGGCCCTCATCAGAAGAAAAATTCAGTAGATCTAAGCCGATGATTTGTAATCTGATTCATTTTTAATCTGATGATGGCCAGGCCTGGGACGAAACGTTATTACATAGAGTATATCACTGAGAATAGAGTTGGCTGTTTTTACCATTCTTAATATTGTTAATTTTATTGGAACTCTATGAGACAGAAATGTTATGAATTACAAAAAAAGTCAAATATATTTAATAAGAAACACTACGAATTACAAGCAAATACGATAATACAACAAACAACCCATGTACACACGAGGTACTAGTTATTCCGTTAGTTACTACAGTCATAGATTTATTTATTGAAAAAAGGCACACTGGGTCCCTGAGCTCTTGCGCAAATCTGCCCATAAAGAAGCCCCTAACATTAATCGTGTCCTAACACTGAGCTTGATGCCCCAAAAACAATGGAAATGAACTTAACCTTCCTAACTTATTCTAACCTAACCTGATAGATATACATAAATATTTAGATATAATGTTAAGTTGCCCTTAATATATACACATGAATTTCAACACTTTACCTCAATTTTACATTTCATTAGACCAAAAAGTGGCAAAAACTGATTTCTCGCCAAAACATTGGTTAGCACAACTGCAATTTGTTTGCCGGAATATCGATTGGATATCGATTGCTTGGCATGTTTTAATCTTCGGTGTTTCCATTTATTCAATAAATATATGCGAGAGTAATAATCCTCCTGAATGACAATGGAATCATCCAAAGTGATAAGCATGTCCTTTAACAGTCTTCTCAAACGTAGAAGCATTTCCAGAGATACATAATCCGCAACAGTATTTAATAACACTATCGTACTTTTTTCATAGTCAACTTACTGTAGCACCATGCGCTTTAAATAAGTATCTAATCTAGATTTGCTGTTTTCATCATTTCTACAATCCGCATCTGTATGCTATTAATGCAGTGCTTCCATTTCTATGATACAGCAGACTGCCTGAAAGTATTTTTCAATATCTTAGAATGCGTTTCAGCACTTGCCGATGTATTACTCTCAAATCGACTAAAATAATTCACCCCACCATTGGTCTTACGTTCTATTTGATCAAATCATCTACAAACGTTGATTTCTGCAAACCACTGACGCAGGCCTCAACCTGGAAAATTCAATGTTTTTCATGACAATGGCCGCGTTTTTCATGATCAAGATTTGTTAATATTCTTTTATGTACCCATATATACAGTAAAATAAATAATAAAAAATTAGCGGAGAAATGTCCGCTTTCTGTATTTTCATTGATGCTTAAAGGGTTGAAAAAAAAAACAACAGATTAATCGGTAGATATACTCACATGCACAAAAAAAGCACACACACACACACACACACACACACACACACATGGAATCATCTGTTAAAAATAATTTTTTCATACTCAGAGGACCTCAGACATATAATCCCGATATAAACTCAGTACTGACAATTTGACCAATCGCAATACTTATTCTTCTCACAGCAGTAAGAGAAAGTAACTATATTTTTATAAAAAGAGTGCACTAATGAAGTTGTTATATTATTATGGACAAAAGAAAATAGAAGGTGCTTTTATTTATGTAACTTTAATTAGAATTGCGTATAAGAGAGCAGACACTTGGCCTCGTTATCAGGACAATTTTTTTTTAAACCGTCGCTCATTCTGATAAAAAAAACAAAAACAAAAAACAAACGATAATATCAGCCTGTTGAAGTGAAAGTTAACAATCAGAATTTACAGAAGTAATTAATAATTAAAAAAAAGGGGGGGAGGCTTATTTTGAGTACAATTTGGACATGTATGTAAAAGTTAATCATAGTGAGCGTGTAAATTGCATGTCCACTTGTGTGGTAGGAAGTTAATGAAGTTTGCAATTAAAGTTGTTAGGTTATTCCCATGGCCGATGCGGGTAGTTTATATTCTGCTGTAAATTTTGCAGTGTACTGTTGTTCTGTTTCTGTAGCTGCACAGTGCTAACATTACAAGTATATTTTAATTTTCTGTAAACATTCTGTGTTTATTTTTGTTTTCAAATGTTTTTACAAAGATAGTCTGTCACCTAAAATTGGCCTAAATCTTTTGATGTAATCCTAAAGTATATCAATATCACTCTCTATAATTACCCTTTTTTACTTTTTATTATTTAATTTGTACACTATTTTTTGGCTCTTATGTTTCTTTGACCGTTCATAGTTCTTTGAATTCAAATTATTTCGTCATTCAAGAATGAATTGAAGAGAGGAGAATTTACCAGAAGAATCTTGAACTGATTTCCTAAACAATAAATAAGTGCCCGATTCACACATTAACAACTGTTCTCTTTGGCGCTTGAATTGAATTGGAAAGGTTATTTATATTGTTGGAAAAATCTTGTATTTTTATATTCTTTAAACTAATTAATAAGCGTCTTTATTTTATAGTTAACAGATTCATATTTTGAAATGCTATTATATAGGTAAGCCGTACTTCTGGTAAAATATTAAAATAAATGTTTACTTAGTTTATTTAGGTTTATAAAGGATATTTGGAGAAAATCGCTAAGTCATTCAATAAAACCATTCATCAATACTGTCGTACTTTCGCTTCATCAAAATCCAGATCGAAACCGCTTGATGGTGTCGAATCCTATGATAGTATCTAAATAGAATTATTACGTTTTAGCTTTCTGCTATTTTTCATTTAGAGATAATTAGATTTCTTTATACACCATACCACTCTCACTCACAAACTCACACAGAGAAAGCATACAATTCATTCATTAAAACTTCAAAAATCATCTATTTGCGATGAAAACACATTTTTGCAAATTTGAATCGCTCGTAATATATCCTCTGACATTCTGAAGTAGGCAAAAAACACCTATAGATGTTTGAAATTTGACAGTTACGGTATTTATACTTGTCTTAAAGATTGGTACTTCGGTACACTGATCGATATTTAAGTGCAAATACTTTTATACTTGATGAACATTTGTGTAAAATATTTTCATGTTATAAATTCCTGAATATAGAATTATATAAATGAAAGCGGGATGGGTGTTGGTGTAGTGGTTATGAGCATGGACTTGTAAGTTGGAGGTCCTCAGTTCGAGTCCCGCGTTATAACTGCTAAATTTTTTTATATTCGTTCAAAAATGGTTAATAGGAAATTATGTGCTTCCGGTCTTCATCCACGACACCAAATTTGGTAGTTGGACGTGTAAGCCCGTCTGGAAAAAATAGGCATTCAGATACATATATGCTAGGAACATCTTTTTCGTATTCAGTGTCCCACAAAACAAGTATTTTACAAAATAATTTACATAAAACAACACAAAATTTAAAATGAATTATTATTATTTAATATTAAATATTACTTAATTTATCAATTTAATTTTTTTTTTGTTATCCCTTCTTACTCAGGTCTTTGCAAGAACTGGAATCTTTCCAATTACACAGAGGCAATGTATGTTATCACCCAAAACTGTCGACAAAAAGCAATCCTCCTGATGAATGGGCGAGAACGCCGAAACCGGGGGGGGGGGGTCGGGGGGGGATGACCACAACAAGAAGCAGGTACCACATATAATCTTTCTGATCTTTATATTGGGAACGTTGATGTTACTTCACGATTGATTTGGTGTTTGTTACAGTAATGTGTGTTTGTTTTAACAAGATATCTAAAAAGTAGAAATTCAAATTTGGTTATTACGTTTAGAATCACGACGGATCCTTGTAAAGTTTCCAGTCGAAATACTTCAACCGACGAGTAATCTTACTGAATTTTTTTTTTTGGTGGCGGTTTTCTGAAAACGGCTGCAAGATTTTCTTTAGACTTGGTGCGCCAACAACCTAATTCTAAAAGTAATAGTTTTAGGTTACTCTGAGGAGCAATACTTTTTTAGTTTCATTTAAATGCCATTTGGAAAGTAACGATACTTGTAACATTTTCGAAATTTACTTGTTACTGTAAAGGCAATTCTTCTGGATTCCTTAGAACGAAAATAATGTGGGGAAAAGAGCCTGAAAAAACGAAAATTAAAGAAGATGAAATTGGATATTCTTACATTAATATATTTCATCAATTGATACTTGGATTTAGATATATATTACCATGGGATCTGGACACAATGGATGGAATATAGTGTACAAAGGCCATTGCTCAGCCCGCTCTTAATTCGTTAATAAAAGCTTGATGTTTTATATAGTTTTTCTTTAATGAAATAAAAGAAATTATCAGTATGACCATCTAGATAGGACTATTACATTCAAATTGAAATCTTTTCCTAAAAAAATTGGCTTTAGTGGGTTCTAGAGAGCCATGATAGTAGCTTTTCATTCTCAAGCAAGTGAAATGTGTTTAGTGAGGGTGTGTTGTTGTAGTTTGTAGTAGCGTGTAGCACGAGCGGTTTTGTAAAGGGGGCTTGTGAGTGTGAATGTTTAAAGAGAAAGAAATATAAGAAAATTAGCAAGAAAACACTGCCAGATTAAATGAAATATATTATCTTTAAAGAAATTTAAATACTTTTCAATATCACAATAATATGCTTATACGAGTATAGGGAAGGGAATAGCTAAGTGGCGTACTGGACTCCCACGCGGAGGACCCGGGTTCGAGTCCAGCTGTGCTGCCCTTAGATTTTTTCTTCCTAGGAGCGTCTAGAGCTCACTGTCCGGTGATGGACAGTGTTGTCTGTAACGAGAGAACACTGTCCGGAGGCCGGCAGTGCACTGAGAAATCTCCGGGCACCAATGACCATAGATGTTGACGTGCCTTAAATTAAAAAAAAAAAATATATATGCTTATAAAATCAATTATTAAGATTTAATTGTTATAGATTAAATATTAACATATAGATTAAATGTTAAACTCTTATAACTGGCACTGAAGTTTAAGTGAGCGACTTCTGAGGCAGGTGTTCTGATTGAATGTCTAATTTAGACTGTCCGTTTGAAAGTAGAATTTAGACCCACCCCCCCTTGAAAGAATGCCTTCTCTTAGTAGTTCAAATCCTCCACTTTTGTAGATTGCAAGTAGGGGTAAAAGACAAAGCTAACAAAGTTCTGTGACCTCTTCTGTAACGGTGTCCTTTACCTGAATAGTCCCTTTTGCCAGCCAACGTTAAAGTATCCTTCAAATAATGATTTTCTTCAAATAAAATATATTTTCATTTACTTCATCCACTACACAAGAACAGTTAAGACAACAACAAAAAAAAGGTTTGAGACAAATTTAACTAGTTTTTTGAACAAAAAGAATAGAAAAAGTCTGAAAAAGTATGTTTTGCGCCAAATTTTATTACATTTAATTAGTAAACAATATTTAATCTTATTTATGAAGACATATTTCTGTTATTATCTACATTTAATTAAAATAGAAATGTGATATAACATTTAGATAGTATTAAAGTACTTCCTTTAATTTATGTTTTCCTGGTTAACTACTATTAATTGTGTAAGAGAGAAAGGCGACATAAAGATAACTAAGATTATCTAAAATGGCTAAAGTTTTGATTAGTATTTATCTTTTTTTTTATGTTCATTAAATGAAGAACAAAGTTAATAATAATTATCTTAACCGTAGAATATATTAACTTAATTACTTAACCCAATTTATTGCTCTATTTAATATAAACGGGAGTTTATTCGCAAATCATTTCTACAGTGTATTTTTTATAGTCCTTTATTTCATTAGTTTATTTATTATCTATTTATATCTACACAAATAATAAAACTCTGCTTATCTCTAATAGATGAAATCTGTAATTTTAGTCTTAAGTCATTTTATCTACTGAGTAATCTTTATTATCAAACACTCTACTATCTCATTACTTTTACTCTGTTCTATTAGTGCTTTATCATTTCTCATTTTGTTATATAATGCTTTTAAATCTAATCCTTGGAAAAAAGACTTATTCCTCTTGAAGATACAGCATCTATGTTGTTAAATTTATTTTTTCACGATGCTGTATTTCTGATGGATTTGCATCTATTTGAATGAAATGTCTGTAAAGAAAAAAAAGACAATTATAAAAGTAGGAGATGCCATTTTTTAACCTTACCCTGTTTCCAAAGTTGAGAAGGTTATAATTTTAAAGACTAGTGGGGATTTATCTGCTTTAAAATAATAATATAATAAGCTTTTTTATTCCCACGCGGCAATATTAGCATTTTCCCAGCAGGCATTATACGGACAGCAGGGAGGTGATCGAGGCAAGGAAAATGTAGACACGTTGAACTCAGGTGGAAGCCATGTGGTTCTGCAGTGGTTTCCTGGCCACTGTGGCCTTTTTGGGAACGACCAAACTGACAATTTGGCGTGGCAAGAAACGTTACAACAGCAGCCGCATCCACCTCTTCCACTTTTCTCTGCTAAACGCGTCATAAAATCCCGAATGAAGGAGCTGGTTAGAGCGAGGCAGGCGAGCCAGGATCAGGGAAAGTAATGGGGGAGTCTTCTCGTTACCCCCTCCCAAAGATCACTGCACCGTCATCAAATGGTCGCAGCCTTCAGGATGATGACGGGGCATGATTTTTTGCAGGTCCACTTGTTCCGCTTTGGAGTAGTGGACAGCCCTAAATGTCCCCTATGCGGGATTGAAGATATGGACGTCCAACACCTGCTGTGGTGTGCAGGTTTGGAAAATGTACAGAAGAATGATTTGGACGATCGCGAATACGCAAGCAAATTATATTGGGTTGCAAGGCGCCGAATGATGAGAAGTCAGTAAGGGCGCGAGCGTTATAAAAAAAAAACTCTGCAATCGTTGAATAATATGGAGATTAATAGAGTAAATTTAGTGAAGAAAGTTCAACTTTCACACACACAAGGAGTTACACACTACATTCACTCACTAGTGTGTGAAAGTATCATTAGGTATTCAACATTTAGCGGAAATACGCAAATACAAGATCAAAACAAATCCCAAATACAGCGGATTTGAGGGAGTATCGTGAGAGGGGAGTATTTGACTTGAATTAAAATACATTCTCATATTTGCATTTTTCATGTTTTGTTTTTTTTATTCATATAAGTTAATAACCATGTAATGCGGTTGCAAAAAATATCTAATATTTAACCAACCAATATTTTATCATATTTTCATTAATTTTTATCATGTAACTCAACAAGTACGTTTCAATTGAATGGAAATTTTACTGTTTCCCGATATTCTGAAAGCGGCTCCAATGATTAAAGTGCCCACACTAACTATACACGTCTATGCGTATCACATTTATTTTAAATAGTTTTTCTTTAGAAAAATTATATTTGTGGTGGTTCTAAGAGGGGGGGGCTCTAAGTGCTTCAAAATTTCATTATAGTATCAATTGAATATATTTTCAAAGCAGTAGGTTTCAAAAAAATTTGTTAACCGGAGGTGGAAAATTTTAAATGATCTTCAATTTTTCTCGGAAACGGCTGCAGAGATTTTCGTTCGACTTGATATTTCTATTAAACAGAGATAAACATATTAGTTTATTTGAAAAATTTTTTTTGGAAAATACATTTTTGAGAAGATATGATAGACTTTAACCCTTTAACTGTGTCAGTACAGTTATGATTTCACCTTCTGATGTGAGGGGGGAATAAAGGAAAACTATATATTTAGTAAAATTTGCTAATCAGAAATGTGAGACGTACAGTAAGAAAAATAAAAACTTTCGGCGAAACAACCCAGGAAGGGCAAGGCTTGTCAGGTGGGCGATTTTATCTTATTAGGGCTTGTTATAATCACCTGTTTCCCCGTTATTATTATTAGAGAGTGCCTGAGGGTGCGGGACCTAAACCAATATGACTCTCATCCACCCACTAAAAGTAGCTACTCCTAAGGAGCCCACTTCCAGCAATCTACCGGTGTGACTGCTATAATGGGGTTGTTGAGGAGAGAAATTAGGTTTGATTAAATGAACAGAGATATGCTGACACTAATATAATGTAGCTAAGTTTACACTAACTGCACTGGACTTTATAATGAATATGTTAGAATGAATGGTGTGAGTAAAGATATGACACGATGCGATGACTGATGTACAGTTGTATGGTTGTATATGATAGATCCCTTTAGATAGATTCCCACTGGCTTATATACACAGGTTCTCCCACTTTAGCCTGCCTAAGTCAGAGAGTAGTCTCTGTTAACCAGAGAGGGCTCTCTTCTCTCTATAAGCCAGTGGGAATCTATCTAAAGGATCTATCATATACAACCATACAACTGTACACCAGTCATCGCATCGTGTCATATCTTTACTCACACCATTCATTCTAACATATTCATTATAAAGTCCAGTGCAGTTAGTGTAAACTTAGCTCCATTATATTAGGGTCAGCATATCTCGTTCATTTAATCAAACCTAATTTCTCTCCTCAACAACCCCAGTATACTGCAATATCTTAAGATATGAGATATTCTTAATCTCCAACACTCCGTAGCATTCCTTCAGACTGGTGCCCTGCCACATATGCGGGACCTAGTATTGACGAAACAGGGTCATTGACCTACAACGTTTTCCTTATTCCATCCTCACAAAATACTGAGGTAGTAAGTAAAAGTTATGTGAGTTTTTCATTTTTCTTTTTTTAAATTTGAGTATTTTTTTTTCTTTTTGCTCTTTGCTAATTGTTTGTAACAACTAATTATTGTTATCAGCTAAATTTTTTAGAATTCCTGATGAAGAGCTTTCAACATTGATTTCTCTGGTCATTACCATTTTTAGATAATTTTTCTTAAAAATAAATTAATTTAGAATGAGATGTTTATACGGCAATAGAAGTGGACATATATGACGCCAAACTTTGGTCTCCCATGTGTCTGCCAAATGGGTGATCTAATACTACAACTACGTATAACTGTCGATCTATTGCATCCATTCTTCCGCCTTTTTGCTAAAATATTGAGAATGTAGTTCCGTATGTACGCTCTGCATTTCATAGAGTTACGTGCTAGAAGTGGAGATATATGATGCCAAACTGGTTTCCCGAGTGTCCATCAGATGGATGATCCGATACTACAACTACATATAACTGTCGATATATTGCATCTATTCTTCCGCCTTTTTGCTGAAATATTAAGAATGTAATTCTGTATGAATATCCTAAAACCTCATAGATTTTCATGCATTACAAGTGGAGATATATGATGCCAAACTGGTCTTCCGAGTTTCTGTCAGATAGATGATCCGATAATACAACTACGTATAACTGTCGATGTATTGTACCAATTCTTCCACCTTTTTGCTGAAATATTGGGAATGTAGATAGATAGATAGATAGATAGATACATTATTCTTTCAGCACCAAAGGTACGGAACAGTGTCAAAAAAAGAGAAAAAGTTTCAATCATTTACAGAGATGCTCGTTTATGGAGAAATAATTTTTATTTAGTAATTATTTTTTAAGTTCCTTTTTAAATTTATTTTTTGATAAGCTCACCTGAAGCAAAGACTTAGGCAAACAATTATAGATTTTAGCGGATTTTAGCCATATATAGTAGGCTTTTTCCAACTTTTGAAGTCCGATGTGCACACACCTCCAATAAGATGTTTTGCCTTGTCGTAAGGTTATGTAGTTCCCCTCTATGCCGAAACTTATGGCACATTTAAGGATATAGCAGCAGGGTAGTGTAAGAAAGCCTAATCGCGGAAATAGTTCGCGACAACTTGTATCCTTTCTGACCTTGTATATTATTCTCACTACCTTCTTTTGATACTTAAACACATTCACCGCTAGTGGCGCGCTTGCGACAACATTATGCCAGAAGTCATAACTGAATGGAACAGCGCATAGTAGGCCGTCTTCAGTCCTTCAATGGTCAGTTCGTCAGTCAGTCGTCTCATCAAATAACACAGTCTACTTAATTTCTCACATTTTTCCTCAATTAAGGCACCATAATTTAATTTAGTATCTAGTATTATACCTAGATAGCGCACCGTGCATACCTTTTCTTCTTTTAGTGAGAAGAAAGTGTAATCCTGCATGAATGTCCTAAATCTCATAGATTTTCGTGCAATATAG
>JAAEAF010000965.1:0-21469 GCA_011037195.1 Triatoma infestans
TTGCAATCAAGGAGGCTTTTTCAGCATCAGCTGCGGCCCTTCAAGCACACCAAGAAAGAAAGAAAGATGGTGTCCTTATCAAGAACAAACGTAGAAATGGGGGGGGAGAATCTAGAAAATTCCCATTCGAGCAGCCCATTCACCATTCTAGCATTTGATATTTCTTATTAACGATGTAGAATAAAATAGTAAATATTTTAATTCGCAATTAGAAAATGTTGCACTTTTCCCAAGACATTCCAAAATCATTTTTCCGAGAAAAGTATTTCAAAATAAAAGAGAAAGTACTAAATTTAAGAAGTTCAAAAAAATGAACTGACTGCTCTTTGACCGAAACTGTATGTGGAATCCTCCTTGGATAGGGATTAAACGAAATACGTGAGCAAATTTCTCGGCCTAATAATGAAAATGAGTTTTTTTATTTAAAAAATGCATTTATTTCTCAAGTAGTCTCCCTTTAGTGCATACACTTTGTCCAACGTTTCTCCAATATCTGGATTCCGTCCCTGAAGTGCGATTCTAGAAGGTCTTCAAAATATCCATTTTGAATATATAAAAGAGGTTGTGGTGGTTGGTTCCGCAGAGCTGGAAAGCATCAGAGACATTTTCCGTGATAGCCTGCTTCATTTTGTAGTCATCGACCGGTTTCGGGCGTTCGCCTATCATCAGAATGTTTTTGCTGAAAAGTGTAATAACATCGACTTGCACAGAGCAACTGTGTATCTTGTACTTGAGTGTATCAACTGTATTTGCTCTGTGCGAGTCTATGTTATTACACTGTTTAACAAAAAGATCCTGATGATAGACCAACGCCCGAAACCGGTCGATGACCACAAATGAAAGAGGCTATCTCGGAAAATGTCTCTGATGCATAAAAGAGGTTATGAAATTTTTAAGAACTTAACATCATTATATATTTTTTGTAGGTGAGGAGATGTGGACGGTATCATTAATTACTTATAAGGCAAGTTGCCATTGAAAAGGACATAAAATTTACTCATGTCGTCGAAACGTTGACAGTAAGAAAGAGTAAAAATTGTCTTTAATCACTTGCGCCAGTCCTCGTATCCTCAAATATATTTATTATATCTATTTCCATTTATTTCAATTTCAAGATCATTTCTATCTCAACATATACATCCCTCTTCTACCCTGAAGAGCTCCTGAAAAAGGGCGGACATCAATAGTACCCGAAACGTAGAGCACATTAAGAATACTTTTTCTTTAAAAAACTCCTCTGGCCATTGGCATATAAACATCTGCTTATAGTTTTTCCTAAAATTTCTGTAAACTGATGTTGAGATTTTATTTCCATTTACTACGGATTTAACATGAATTATATTTTCTAAGTGTTATAGTTAGTGAACGAACTATGTAATGCAGTACATTGTGACTTTTTATTTATATGACTACATTTCCAAAGTAGATAAATATTATAGATAAACGGCACCACCGTTTATTAATGGAGTATTTTAGATGTAGATCAACACTTCTTAACAAATGGGTTTTCAGTTTTTAATATCATTTGTTTTTCAAGCAACAGATAGCGCTTATCTTTTGGAGCCAAAGGTTTGAGGGAGTATTCGTACTCACATAGGGTGAAACTTCCCTATGTTTCTCGAGACGGCTATTCCGTCGCGGAACCTCATTCTAGCCCATCCAACGCGTCCTCGTCGCTGGCTCCGGAAACATCTGCGCTCCACTTTGTGGAAGCGTGGGTGGCTACGTTGGAGGGTGAACGCAGAGGGTAGCCTTCGGGCTATTTGGGAACCTAGCACTCCCACGTACCTCAGCTACAATTACAGACTAACAAGTGCAGTGGTTTTCCCATTAGGAGTGTGAGTTGGTGGAGATTTTTCTGCCCTCTGTTTGGGTCGCCATAATTTATGTGCGGCCTGAATCTCTTGCAGCGAATTCTTTTGCTGCGGAGCCTCCGTGGGAATTCATATTGCATCACTTACACCTAAACGCCTTAACATTATACACTTACATAGTTACAGTCTTACACGCCAGTGGCACGTGCTGGTGCCACCCACATGTTTGCCGTGTGTGGATACCTGTGTCGTGGGGGGGGGAAGTCCTGGTGGTTGAGGATGCAGGTTCTCGCTGGAGGCAAGTTTCCTCGGCGTGCCTTGCAGTCCAACACACCACTTTGGTTCCTGACTCCACTAAACAGGCGGCCAGAGCCTAACCCAGCTCTGGTCAATCGGCTAGCGTAAAGAACGCATGGGTGAGCTCCCGGGTATTGTGGGCCATGGCTCACAATCCCTGGGCGCTATATCTCTAGGGTAGCTCTGGCGCTTCTTCAAAGCGTCCCAAATTGTGAGGCTCCGTGGAGGGTGGAGAGCTCTGGAGATGAATTTTTAATTTTATTTATTATATGTTTTTAATTTTAAATTCGTCAGCCGGGGGCCCCTTAGAGGAGGGGGCCACCGGTGGTGGGGGTAATTCCTCTGTACATCCAGAGTCGGGTGACCAGGGCCTGGATGCACTAATGGGGGGGAATCTGGAAAAATATCCAGAGGCAGGGAAGGCTTGCTCTGGAGGAGAACGTGTCAGGAGGAGCCGCGGAGGACTTGTCCTCCTGCGGCGATTTCTGAAACGTGGTCAAAGGAAAAAGGAAAGATATGTAAGGCAGGTATTTTTATTTTTATTTATTTATTTATATTTATTTGTTTGTTTATTTATTTATTTAATTTATCTATTTGTCTATTTATTTATTTAAATTTATTTATTTTATTATTATTTGTTTATTTATTTATTTTATTATTATTCATTTATTTTTGTTCCTGCCTGCTATCAAGTTTGTCAGAAGTTCCATTTCTTACATTAGTTGACTTATTACTATGATTGACAGGGTGGAAATGGTTCAGGTTAACTTGCAGCATAGCAAAGATGCAACGGCTAACTTATGCCGTTGTATTGCTAAGTTGCAAACATATTTTATTCTAATACAAGAACCTTATGCCTTTAAAGGTTTGGTTCGAGGATTGAGTGTGGTTGATGGCAGACTGTTCGTGGCGGATGGCGGGGGCATTCCTAGGGCATGTATTCTTGCCAGTCGGAGTGTCGACGCTGTCCTGCTTCGACAGTTCTGCTCTCGAGACTTGGTGGCGGTGAGGGTTGGACTGGGGGTTGGTGGGCGTCGTCGCGACGTAGTTGTGGCTTCGGCTTACTTCCCCTATGATGGCCCCTCTCCTCCTCCTCAGGAGTTCATGGGTTTGGTTCGGTATTCGGAGACCAATGACATACCTATTATAATAGGATGCGACGCGAATGCACATCATGTTGTCTGGGGCAGCAGCGACACCAATGGTAGGGGTCGCGCTCTCATGGATTTCCTGGTGGGCACGCGATTAGAGGTCCTGAATAGGGGCACTGAACCCACTTTTGTTACTAGGATTAGAAGACAGGTTATTGATATTTCCTTGCTTCTAGGAATTTTAGTGGACTGATTAAGGATTGGAGGGTGAGTCCTGAGGCTTCCATCTCCGATCACAGGATGATTAGGTTTGGTCTGGGGATTGATCCAATTACCCTGGCTAGTTATAGGAATCCCAGGAGGGCGGATTGGGGTTTATATTCTAGAATTATTGAAGATAAACTGACTATCCAATCAGAAGCCCCTGATGGCATAGAGGAATTGGAAAGGGAGGCTGGTATTCTTCATGAACACATTAGATCCTCATCGAGGAGTCTTGCCCTCCCAAGGTGGTTAAGGGTAGTAAGAATCCCTGGTGGTCTTCTCCGTTGGAAAAACTAAGGAGACAGGTAAGGGGCTCATACAGGAAGGCTGTCCTTGCTGATTCTTCGGAATCATGGGATAGTTATAAAAGTATTAAAAGAGCACATAAATATGCTCTGAGGAGAGCCAAGAGGAATTCCTGGAGATCCTTTTGTGAGGATATAAATTCGTTCCAGGAATCATCTAGATTGGTACGGATTCTTAGTAAGGATAGGGACAGTCAGTTAGGTACCCTACGATACCCTGATGGTTCCTTTACAGGGGGGGAAGGGGAGACACTGCAGCTTTTGCTTGATACTCACTTCCCGGATAAGATTGGTTTAAATGCTGCTTCGTCTTTGGTGGGTGGTAGGAGATGGGACCTTGAAGATGTATCCACCTTAGATGAGGTTGTCACACATGATAGAGTTAGTTGGGCAGTACAAAGTTTCTCACCTTTCAAGTCACCTGGACCGGACGGGATTTATCCTTGTCTGTTGCAAAAGGGTGGGGAGGTGCTGACGAAGGTATTGTTAAGATTGTTTAAAGGATGTTTGTTGTTTTGTTATGTACCAACTTATGGAGAGAAGTAAGGGTAGTCTTTATTCCCAAGCCGGGAAGAAATGACTACTCTGACCCCAAGGCATTTAGACCCATTAGTCTTATGTCTTTCTTCTTGAAAACTTTGGAAAGGTTGGTGGATAGGTATATTACTGATGGCCCATTAAGGGATCATCCACTCCATCCTAACCAACATGCTTATATTGTGGGTAAGTCGACAGAGACTGCATTACATTGTCTCGTCGGAAGGATAGAATCTGCTTTGGAAATAAAAGAATATGCCATAGGGTGTTTCTTTGATGTTGAGGGGGCATTTGACAGAGTATCGTTTGATGCTCTGGAAGATGCCTTGGTACGAAAAGGTATACATCCCGTCTTAATCAATTGGATAGGTGTCTATCTTAGGAGTAGGGTTATACAGGCATCCCTTGGCGGGCGCACCATGATAGTAAAAGCGGGGAGAGGGTGCCCTCAAGGGGGTTGTCTCTCACCAAAGTTGTGGTGCGTCGTCATGGATGACCTTTTGGTTAGGATGAATTCATCGGGATTTTATGTGCAAGCATATGCCGATGATGGTGTTATTTTATTGTTAGGGCGCTGTTTGTCCACTATTTCGGACCTAATGCAAAGCGCCCTTAACATGGTGTATTGTTGGACACAGGATAAGGGTCTTTCTATTAATCCTATTAGGACCCAGGCAATTCTATTTACTCATAGAAGGAAGATAGTAGGTTTTACACCTCCTAGGTTGTTAGGTACTTCCATACAGGTTAGCAAATCAGTGAAGTTCCTTGGAGTAGTTCTCGACAGTAAATTGAACTGGTCGGAACATGTTAAGACACAACATCAAAAGGCGATAATCTCCTTTTGGCAAGGTCGAAGAGTTGTAGGTAAGAACTGGGGAATCACTCCCAAGATGATGTTCTGGATTTATTGTATGGTCATTAAACCTAGATTGGTATATGCGGCTTTGGTGTGGTGGCGTCGCATTGAAACACGATCTGCTAGGCAGCTGTTGGAAGAAGTCCAACGCTTGGCTTGTCTGGCGGTGACTGGAGCGTTTCGGACGACACCGACCGCATCTATGGAGACTTTGTTAGGGATTCCTCCTCTTTTTGTGGAGGTGAAAAACCAGGCAATGAAAGCCTGTTATAGAATTAAACAGGCAGGTTTTTGGCAGGGTAAGCGATATGGTCATTCTACCATTTATCGTGAGATGCTTTTAAGGATTCCCATTACAGGTTTCCCTGCTGATAGGAATTTGAAGACTTTTGTCTTTGGTCATTCCTACAGGGTTAGGTTGCCTTCTAGGGAAGATTGGTTAACCCTGGGTCCGTCTGGTGTGATTCCTGAGAATTATCTCCGATGCTACACGGACGGTTCCAGGATGGATGGTAGGTCTGGTGCTGCCGTCTATTTTGAGACGGGAGATCATTTGGTAGCGCCTCTTGGTGAGTGGGCCACCGTTTTCCAGGCTGAGGTTTATGCAATTCTTTGCTGTATTTTGGATGAGAGGGTGCGTAACACTAATTTAAAGGGTGTTTGTATCTGCTCGGATAGCCAGGCTGCGTTGAAGGCGCTTAATTCATGTGTCTTCACTTCCAGATTGGTGTTGGAATGTTCTAAAAGACTGGAAGATCTTTCTTCATTAAAGGATGTGCTTTTGGTCTGGTTTCCAGGTCATATGGGAATCTTTGGGAATGAGGAGGTGGATAGGTTTGCCAAATTAGGTACCTCTCTCCCTTTCATTGGTCCAGAGCCTGCTGGTGGTGTGTCTTCTGGCACATGTTTGTCGGGCTTTCAGACGTGGATGACCTCACAGCACTCATCCTTATGGATGAGTGCAGTGGGTTGTCGGCCGTCTAAAATGCTCATTGGGGGCCCGGACGGAGCTTTGAGTAGTGGGGTGCGATGTCTTTCACGGACCTCCCTCAGGTATCTGGTTGGATTCCTCACTGGCATTGTGGTTTAAGGAGACATCTCTATATAATGGGACTTGTGCCTGACCCTTTTTTGTAGAGTTTGTGAAACTGAGGAGGAAACACCCATGCATTTGATGACGAATTGTTTGGGTTGTGAGGAGATTAGGTTTAGGACCTTCGGCAAGAATAGGATGTCGGTAGAGGATCTTAAGCTGTGTCCTTTTACGGTTTTGGTCCGATTTGTTCGGTCTGTTGTGAAACTTAGATGGTTAAAACCTGGGCCTGGATTTTCATTCTAGTCCCAGTGGTAGGTATTCTTTAGGGGTAGCTATATGGGCCCGAGGGGGCTTTGGATAGCGTAGGGTTTACTTCCCTCCCCTTTTGGGAATAATAATAATAAGAATACTTTTTCTTTAAAAAACTCCTCTGGCCATTGGCATATAAACATCTGCTTATAGTTTTTCCTAAAATTTCTGTAAACTGATGTTGAGATTTTATTTCCATTTACTACGGATTTAACATGAATTATATTTTCTAAGTGTTATAGTTAGTGAACGAACTATGTAATGCAGTACATTGTGACTTTTTATTTATATGACTACATTTCCAAAGTAGATAAATATTATAGATAAACGGCACCACCGTTTATTAATGGAGTATTTTAGATGTAGATCAACACTTCTTAACAAATGGGTTTTCAGTTTTTAATATCATTTGTTTTTCAAGCAACAGATAGCGCTTATATTTTTATTACATTATTATTGTTATTTTTTAAGTCTCTTTTTATCTTAGACATTAATACACTTATATTATAACTGTTTAGATAGATGTATGTTGATGATGCTAGTGGTCCTGTTTGGATGGAAGTTATCTGGAGGGGTTAACAGAAAGAACTGAGAGGGAGTAATAGTAGGATACACCTGGACAACCGCAGGGCATAGTTAGTCTTGTGTTGTCCGGTTACCTGTTTGGTTCATCCTCAGATTAAGGTAGATATTACAAGCTATATTTATCGTATTTTATTCGTACATAATATAAAATTAATTTAAGCTACAAAAGTGTATTCAACAATTATTATAAATAATATGTTAGTGATATAATAGATTTTTTTAATAAATGAAAAAAAAAATTAATATTCTTTAAATTATCAGAACAATTTTATTTAAATATATTGTTCATATACACACACACAAATCTTTGGACTTTGCAGTTACTGCAAATCAGATGTAGAAATAGTTTTCAACAAAAATTCTTTTACTGCACTTCTCAGAATCATAAGTTTTGTTTGACAAATCGAAATATTTACCATTTGTTCCTCTTATCTCCTACCAGGAGATCGAACAATAAATTGCTCTGAAAAGACCAGAAAGAAGTATTAAAGCATCACCTTCCCGGTTTAAAAAAAAAAAAAATCAGTTTTGTCGGAAAAACTGTTAAGAAAAGTCGCACTTATTGTTGACGGATTTGTTTTTGCAGGAACTTCTTCGTGGATAATACTGTAATGCTTAAGCTCAGTATCAAGGTTCGAGTTTTCTACAGTTAAAACAATTTTTTCACAGATACTGTGAAAAAGATACTGATATACATACAGACCATTTGCAAAAAAACAAAACTTTTTTTCCATTCTAGTGATCACAAAACATGTATTTCCGGTGGGAACTGAATTTCGAAAATTTCGTTACTATCGCAATACTTCCTTTCTTAATAAGATAGGAAATAAAATAAGTGTGTCAAATGTAACTATATATTTGCATAGATTTCAAGAGATTTCTTGTGTTTTTTTTTATTTTATTTGATTATCTTTTATAATTCTTTGACTTGTTTAAGGAATTTTAATATTATTAAGTAGAAGTAAGTTTTTTTTTATATTGTAAACATATTCTCTTTGGTACAACCTTCTTTTTAGCGCATTAACTCAGAAAATTTATAGAACTAACATGAATTTTTATAATAAATTTAAAATTGATTGATATTCCTAAACATCAAAATTAAAACTCATTAGAACTAAGTTACAAAATCTGGAGTGAAACACTCACACAACTTTCTCTTATTCCCGTTCTCAAAATTATAATTGACAAATTTTATAGTTTGTGTACCAAATTTAATAAAATTCGTCGAAAACTGAAGAAACCATCCAGCAAAAGCGCACTTCAGGTTAACTAATTTTCTTGAAACTCGGAATTTTGGCCATCTATTTATTTATAATTAATTTTGTTTTGATAGAATTGTTTAATCAACTGTGATAGCACTTTATGGAAAAACATAACCCCACCCCTCCTCCAAAAGTGCCCTAAATGAGTTTCCCACGAGATGTTTTAATAAAAATGTAGATCTTGTGCTTTGTATGTTTTAGTTATTAGTAAGTTTCAGGAATCATAGGAGCCTTTTTTGAGAAAAACGCAAAAACGTAAAAAAAAAAAAAAACAAGTAAAGCGGTATTCCGGTTGAGAAATTGTGACAGTAACGTACTGTTATGCCATGGTATGACCTAACGGCATATCAAGTTCAACTTTCTACGTTTTTTTCGTTTTTGAAACTATGCTGTTCACATAACACACACACACCCACACAGACCATTTGCTAAAAACCCCTTTTTGGACTCAGGGGACCTCAAAACGGATAATTCCGGTGAAAACTCGATATCGAAAATTTGACACGATTACAATACTTTCTCTTACTAAGGAGTAAGAGAAAGTAAAAAAATGTCAACAACATTCTGTTGAATTTCTTCCTTTTTGTGGTTTGGAAAGCGAGGATTCGCTGAAAATATTTAAAAAACAAAAAATCATAAGTGGATCAAACTTGGTATTCCGTTTAGATGTTACTACCGCATTTAACACGAAAGTTTCGGGCAACATTCCCGCGGAAGCGCGACTTTACTGATTTTTTTTTTCTCTGTATTTTATCGCGATTTTCTTTCTCTAAACTTCATATACTATCTTACCTATCCACTTTCATTTGAAATATTTTCCCGGGTATTTTTTTTGTTAGGAGGATTCTTGAGGAATAGTAGCGTTAAAGTTTCCTATAAAGTACTAACTTCTTTTATGTGTAGTCCTTACTACCTGTGTAATATTAATATATATTAGAAGTATTGATAGAACACCAAATTTAAAGAAAATCGAAAGTGCAACTTTACAGAATAGGTTTTTGAGTTTTTTTTTAATTTCCTCGAAAACGTCTATAATAATTTCCTTTAAATAAATGCCAATCACATTTCTTTAAAAAATTTTACCAGAAAAATTGGTTTTAGCTAGTGCTGCGAAATTTTGTGGCATTAAATTACAATGTTTATAGAGGATTGGTTCAATGTTAATGGTGCTGTTCTCTTGTAAGCTAGAATTTAATCAATTTTATTACCTGTATTCCTTCCTCCCCACTACCCTGTGCTTATATTCAACCAAATGATTAACATTTGAAGTTTAAAGAAAATTTAATAGAGATATAATAGAAAATTTAACAGATATATACATATATATATTCTACATTTCTATATATATATATTGTTCTATGTTTATTTATTTATTTAACGGATTATAAATCCTTTGTACATAGTATATTTACTTTCAGCTATCAACATCAACAAGTAGTATAAATATAAATTTATAAAGAACATTTGACTCTAAAAAATACTTAAAATCTAAGAAATATTTAATATATAGCAATAAGTATATTTATATATATAATCTATTAACTAGATAGTGTAAATCAGTCAAGGAATAGTATTTTGAATTGACTATTCTTTAATACATATTGAGAAATAATAAAATAACAAAATGATAATCAACCTTTATGAAAGGGAAAGATACCTCAAATAGCCTCTATAAAGCAAATAAGTAAAAGTTCAGTAATAAAAAACATAATCAAACCTGAAAAATTAAGATAACAAAGAAAAAATATAAGTATATACAAATATTTGATGGTGAATATTTCCTAATTACAGGGAAAAGGCACGGTGCGAGGGATTTAGTTTATGCAATGTTGTGATTGCAAGAAGAAAATCGGTAACTGCGTTTTTAAACTGGATTCTGGAGAGATGAAAAATATCTAGTCCGGAACTAAGTTTATTCAGTAATTTTAATGATCGAGGTATTGATGAATTGTAGGAGTAGTGAATTCTAGAAAATTTTATGAAGAAAAGATTGCGGTGCCTAACGTTTTTGACAGGGACTTAGAAGGTCACTGAGGATAGTAACTCAGAACTGTCTATTAGGCCATGGATAATATCGTAATACCATTCTATATAAATTACTTTTCAGTAAAAACGCACTACCGGTCATCCGATTTTTTTTTCAAACTTGGAATTTCAAACACCATATTAATATTATTTAGATGAAAAAAATTGTTTAATAAACTGAAATAGTAGTTTAGAGGAAAACCTAATCTCACCCCCTCCCACAAAAGTGCCCTTAAATGAGTTGAAATCAGTATGAGAAAGAAATGTTTCAAATAAAAGTTGTAGATCTTTGTATGTTTAGTTCATATACCATGTTTAAAGAAAATCGCAAAAAAGTGAAAAAAAAAAAAAAAAAAACTATTCAGAAAAGTGGCATTTGTGATTGAGGAATTTTGACAGATTACCTACGGTCGGATCCCATGGTAATTAGCTAAACGGAATATCAAGTTTGAACTTTCTGCGATTTTTCGTTTTTGAGCTATGCTGTTCACATGCATACAGGCACAAACACTCACCATTTTTTAAAAACAATTTTTTTTGGACTCAGGAGACCTCAAAACGTGTAAAGTAAAGTAAAGTAATGCATATTTTTTCAGGCGGGCTTAATGTCCAACTACCAAATTAGGTGTCGTGGACGGGGGCGGAAGCACCTACTTTACTGTTAACATTTTTCATACTAATATAAAATTTAGCAGTTATTCGCGGGACTCGAACTGGGGTCCTCCCACTTACAAGTCTATGCTCATAACCACTACACTAACACCCGCCACCTCAAAACGTGTATATTCTTTTGAAAACTCGATATCGAAAATTTGACATAATAACAATACTTCCGGAATAAGAGAAAATAAAAATGATTCTAGATAGTGCGGGGTAAATCTCCGACTTAGATTTAACTTAAACTGTTTAATATAGGATGCTGCCCCCATGTTCAACAGTATTATCTCTAAAAATTCTAATAAGCACAATCTCCACTCCACCAATGTAAGTTTACCGTAGTTTTTCCTGCAAACGTTGGTTTTGATGGCCAGTCGTTGTTATTTTTTCCAATTTGTTAATGTGGATACAATTTTAGGATTGAAAAAGTTTTTGCCTGAAATTCATCTTATAATATTAACATTCATATGTAATAATAATAATAATAATAATAATAATAATAATAATAATAATAATAGAAAGTAAAACTAAAAAATAAATAAACATAATTTATATTATACATTCACCTAAAGTCATTCAATTATTCCAAATGCAGCATTTAGAAAGCTGTATTGTGGGTGGGTAACGGAATTTAAACTTGATATCCAATTGTGAATGCAATACTGTTTTAGTATCATGCAGTTTAGTTTCGCCAAGTGAATACAATAACATGAAAATAACCCCTTCTCTCTCGCTCTCTCTCTCTCTCTCGTCCATTCTTTAATAATTAAAATTATTTTCTCTTTACAGTTTACACTGCTAATTGAGTTTTATTGTTTAATGAGAGCACATTGTTTTGTTTTTTTTAAAAAGTGTGAAATATTCACACGGCTTGCTTTTAAAGGATCGCCGTTTTTAGAATCACCTACTTTTATAATTATGTCATTGACGAATTTTTATCCAACTTGGATTATCTTGCTGAATATTTTCCTTCAGTATTATAAAGTGAGGGAATCTGGATTATATAATTAATTACCTAATTACTATCAGCTATACTTACTTAAATAGTTCAATAACCAACTAATGAGTGTAGGCCTCCTCAATAAGCCTCCACCAGGCATGCCTATTTTTTGCGGTAGCCATGGAATTTGTGACGCCAAGCATATTTCTTGCATCCTCAGTAACACCATCGATCCACCTTGCTTTCGGCCGGCCATCTGTTCGGCTATCTCGCCTTCTTCCATTCTAATGACATGTCCAGCCCATCTCAACTTTCAGCTCCTGGTTTTTCCTTCTTCTCCATACCTGCCCGCACCTAACCGAGCCATATAATTTATAGAGTATTTTTCTTTCAAACGTCAGAAGCTTCTTTTCTTCTGGCTTTTTTGGTTGTCTAGTTTTCTGAGCAATAGGTGAGAAGTGGACGAATTAGTGTTGTATAAAGACCCACCCTCGTCCTTTGTTCGGAGTTATTTGCTGAGACCAAAATAGCATCTGTTGTCTGCAGCAATTCTCCTTTCTATCTCTCGTGAAAGATCATTATGGAAATTTATTTCTGATCCCAGATTCTCAAAATAATATTAATATGTATTAAATATGCTGTCCAATGTCTTTGTTTCATGAAAACCGATTGACTGACTGGAAGTGCGTTTTTATTAAAGTTTTTTCAGTTTTTTCATTGTCCCACTCCCCAATAAGATTCTCTGTCCGTCTGGCAGGCTGTTGCTCCACGATTTTGGTTTGTGAAATTGGAACTCAATATGTAACTGAACTGTAAAGTAAGAGTCTTAGTTATTCAAATTATAAAGTTTATGAAATTATATTTTTATTAGGGAAATTAATATGCAATTTTAATAAATTTCCTAGAAAACTTTCTCTTTCAGCGATTTACATTGTTAAAATTGACTAATTCTCTTCTAACAGATAATTTTTACTAGTGGTTTAGTTTTCTTCAATTTACGTAACAAATTTCATAAAAACGTCTTTTTTTGAGGAAGGCAGAACTGCTGCCTCCCCAAAGCGCATTCAAATGAATTTTCTCAGAAAAGTTTCCAGCAAAAGTGGTATGTAGAGTTATTATACCAAGTTTACTAAAACCTGTCGGTGTTTTTCAACTAGAACTTTGCTGTCGGTCCCGTTTGGTACCTGTCATGGATTTCTTTTTGAATTTGGCACAAGTTTGAACTTCCTGCGATTTGTTTTGTTTTTAGGTTATTCTGTTCACATAAATATGTATCCAATATATTCTTTATTTAACAAAAAAAACAAAAAAAAAACCTGTTTTCTTAAACATAGCCCTCAAAACATAATATCCGGTGATAAATCAATTACGAATATCTAAGACTTCCTATTTAAAGCAGTAAATAAAAGTAAAATATGAATAATTTGCTTTTTTTTAATTTCCGCTTTCTGCTGTTTTGGGTGATTGTATGTTAATGTGTGAACAAATTATCCTAATGAATACGGTTATGGAATTACGGTATGGTTTTCTCAAAAAGTTATTTTATTAATTTAGATTGTGCCATTGGTATAAAATTGAAGATAAATAAACATTTAGTGAGAGAATTGTAAGTTTGAAGGAAATTTGTCATTGATTACAATTTAGACTGTGACGTAAGAGAAAGTTTTTCAGTGTTTCACACCAAATTTTTTTGTTTGTTTACTTCCATAGAATTATCATAATGCCTTTTATTATAGAGTTATTGACAAGATAATAACAAGCTGAGCTGTTCTGATTGTTTACTAGAAGATAAAAAAAAAAAAAGTTAAAAATGGGAGTCAAGACATGATGAAAAATTCTGAATAAATGACTTTTTACTTGACCACCACTAGCCATATAGGAGAAGAAAACCTCATTCCCACAACCGGAGGTATCACAAACAAAGAAAGATTCTCTCTTCTATACACTGCGGTTACTGTACTGCTATATTGTAATGTACTCACACAGTCCCAATATAATCATGTTATTCAATCTGATTATTTGAGCTAATTTCTTATTGTGGTACACCTCTTCTCTACAGCAACTTTACCACTATCTGATGAAACACTATACAGTGGCCATTTCTACATTCTCTTACTGCTCTGTAACAGGAAGTGTTCAGAGCTTGTCCACTTTTCCAAATTGAGTTTTCATCAGAGTTATATGTTTTGCGTTCCATTATTAGAACTGTGATGAATCTGACCGTCACATATCAAATATTTGATTTTTTTTTTCCAATATTTGTGGCGCTGTTTTCTGGACTAATATACATTCAAATATCCTTATAAAACCTCCATATTATTTTTTCTTATTCCTAGTAACAGGAAGTGTTGAGATCATGCCAGATTTTCGAATATGAATTTTCACCGGAAATGCATGTTTTGTGGTTCCCCTAAATACGCAATGTTTTTAGCGAATGATATGTGTGTGTGTTAATAGAATATCTCAAAAAAGAAAAAGTAGCAGGAAGCTCAAACTTGGTATACCGTTTTAGTACTACCACCGCATCAGACACGAAGATTTCTGGCAAAATCCATCAATTGGAACAGCGACTTTACAAGAAAAAGGCTCTTTTTTTGCTTTTACTGATTTCCTCGAAAACGTTCCAACGATTTTCTTCAAACTTCACATACTATTTACACAAACGAAAATTGAAATGATGAAAATTCAGTTTACATAAATTTTCACGTAAAGAGAAAAAAAAAATAAAAGTAGTCAAACAAATCATGGAAGTATTACATGCATTAATGATTTTATTATTTTTTGAAAAATTCTTACGATCAGTTGTAAAAGAGTCCATATTTCCTTCATAATTAGGTTAATTATTTTTTCAGTTTTTTTTTTTCAGTTAAATGATAAAATTATTTTTATTTATTCAAAGCATTCAGTTTTTGATGTTATCCAATATATACAAAGAAATTATATTACTATTATATAATTATATACAAAGAAATATAATTAACGACACCTCAACTTTCTCAAAAGAAGATTGTTTGGTGATGTATGAAATCACTTCATTCAGTGTAATAAACAACTACCTATGAATAAAGAAATTCAATGAGATATAGCTTTATATAGCTTAAGAAAGTTAAGTTTAATTTTTAAAAACTAATTTAATCAGAATTAATTTTCCTTTGTATAATTTAATGACAGTGTATTAAAGAATGTTGCTAGAATTGTTGGTCGTAGAATAAATAATATAATGCATAAAATCTTGCTCATTTTTTTGTAGTATATTAAAGCGTTACAAAACGCTATTGTGCGCATTTAAAGGATTAAAGAAAAAAAAAGTGTTTAAAAACCTCTCTCATGTATCGTCGACCCGTTTAAAGAAAAGTTGTTTTTCTTATGGGGTCTCTTTCAAAGAACATATGGACGGATAGATGTCAGGTGTTACAAGGTTAAATGCCTAACTTCTGGGATGGGTTAAAAAATCTGGTGTAAAACACACACATATACTAATTCCAATTGAGAAATATTTTTTTAACTAGGAATTTTAACTGGACGTTACGTTGGCATTAATCAATGAAATTCTTGTAAGGAGTTTGAGGGTGGAGGAGAAGAAGAAAGGTTATACATTCCTCTAATGCGGCATTTTCAAATTATTATCCGACTCTAATAATATATATAGTATTAATTAGAATTAAATGTATCGCCAAAATTCCGAATTTAAAGAACCCGACCGGAGGTGCGACATTACTGATGAGTTTTTTTTTTGCAATTTTCTCCATATTACCTTCGGGTTTCATTAAACTTGGGATCCTAACTATACAAACCTAATCCTATCACTTTTGTTTTCAACATTTTTTCCGAGAAAACGTAATGTTTAGAGAGTTTTGAGAATTCCTGTAAAACTGGAAGTTCATGGTCCCATAAAAAAATTATAAGTTTGCTGTAAGAGAATGTCATATGAGTGTTGCTCATTAGAATTTAAAAAAAAAAAACTCCAAAAACATTCCAAATTCAGAAGAACGATGAAGATGTGAAAACCGGTCCAGAACCAAGAAAAAAAGAAACAATTGTGCCAAAAAGCTAATCTCCACTATTGCGGACCCATCCACCATTCTTATCTGTTCAGCTGTTCAGTGACACAATTTTATAAATGTTTAACCCTTTTTTTTCTTTAGGGAAAAAAATGTAGAATATATAAAATATTCAAATTGACCTATATTATTTTTAATATTAAATATATTACATTTTTTATACTTTTTTATATATATATACAGAACTAACCTTAATCCTTTACTTTAACTGACTCAAACCGCTGCTAATATTTATTCAAATAGATATAATTTGAATAAATGATGATAAATATATTTTATTAAAATCATTATTGCTTATTCTTATCATAAATTATGCCTGCCTAATAATTTTCTTATATTTTTAAAATCATTTACATTTTATTTTTTTTTTACGATTTAATAAATATCTCTTACTCTGACCTACTTTATGTTTCATTACTTTCTCTTACTTCTGTAAGAAGAAACATCGTGATCGTAAACAATTCTGGAAAACTGGATTTTAACTTACTGAATATGAGAAAAAAATTCAGTTACCGTAGTTAATATAATAATTAGACAATTGACACAATTTATTTTAAATTCCAATATTACTCATTTTTCGTTACATAAATTTTGGGGTAGTGCGGAATATAAAGGACCTATCTAAAGTATGATTACGTTGTAAACCAGAAGAAGCGCTACAACATTGAACAAAAACCCAAATAATACTTTGAGATTTAACATCACAAAAGCTCTTAAAAAAAAAAAATCTTAACTCAATTTCCCCAGAAAATGTATTAAATAAAAGTGAGGTTTATATCTGAGCAGTTGGCTTCAAATATAAAGAAAATCGTTGTAGTTGTTGTAAAGAAAATAAAAAAAAGTCAAGTTTCTTCTTTTATTCAGGCTTCACTTATATATAGTTTATAGTTTTTATGTTTTTCATTCAATTTTGGTTTGTTGAATGACTTTACCAATTTTCAGCCTTTAGCAATCTTTTATTTTGATTATTTTACAGCATTTTTAATATCACAATGTTTCGACGCTTTATGCGTCATTTTCAAGAGATTTCATCTTTTTTACATAGAGCACCACACAATCTGGAAACTAAATTTAGAAGCTAAACCCAGCAAGATGATCATAACTCGCAACCTTTGTAAGATTATGTCAGGAGGAGGATGAAACTCTCACCTGTTGTTCCATTGTGGAATCGTCAAATTGCGCTGTGAGATCTTTAGCAGACTGAGACCGGAGGCTATTATAGCGCAAAAAGAAGTGGTTGGGAAAGCCCTTAATCTCTCGAAGAAGTGAGGTTTTTCATATTAGATCTACACGGGTAGGCACAATAAACCTCATTGACTACAGTGTCTGGGGGATCGTGACCCACTTTAGTCTTTAATCTTTAGTATAATCTAATCTAGGCGTTCCAGAAGAGTGCCAGTCAATATACAATTACGTTTCACTATCTGGCGGTAGTTAAAGGAACTAAATTTTAAGAAAATTGTAGTAAAAGAAGCGAGTGAGTGTTTTATATCAGATTTTGCATTAGTATAATACTATCTACTTAATACAGTATGCCTGCTTGTTTTATTTAAGGAAAAATTACAAAAATACATAATGCCCTTTCTGAAAATCTCTTTATATTATGCAATTCATTATCCTCCAACGCATAACGGCTTATTTCTTTTTCCCTCAAAAAAATGACAACTGAATGAACGGTTAACTGATGACATGCACGTAAATATCCTGACATAGCAATTTTAATGGATAATGTCTGAAAAGATTAAGCAAGGAAAAATGATAATTCCATCAGTTTAATACTCTATAGATTTATTATGTATTTAACATGTCAACAGGCGTTTAAAGGCTGTTATGAAAGACATAGTTAAACTAGAAAGATTTATCTTTTATTTGCCGAGTAACATGACCACCGCAATTTGGTAAATTTATTAAGAAATAAGGATAGGTCTATTCTGTAGGATACATCAAAGAATTACATTTAAGATATATGGATGGGTCCGCAATGCTGGATAACATCTGATATTTTATCTGTTGTAGCATGCATCTTCTATTCCTATAGACACCTAAAGACATCCGCAGGAATAGAAGGAACATGTGACATGTAACATTGCATTAAAGTCGCTATCCCCATAGTAGGAAGTAGACTAGACACTTCTTCAGTGAACTTGACGTCTCTGCGGGTGTCCGATCCTTGTCACACGGACACCTCTTACAATGATATCTCTCACATTAACAGAGTACACACAAGACCTATAGATGTAGTTAGAGGTGTACAACTACTTGCTTTAGCATTTCCACCCCAGAGACAAATTCAAGCCCTCCATAAGAACTTCCACATTCGGGAAAATTGATTTTTTTGGAGGGTTCTCAGGAAAACAGTATAGCGTTATACTTTCCCCTAAAGTATCATTTTAGTAATATAATATTAATACACATAAAAGCATTGATAGAATTCCAAATTTGAAGAAAATCGGTTAACCGAAAGTGCGATTATCTTTTTTTAGTTTTTTTGTTTGGAATTTTCGTGAAAACGGTTAAAATGATCTTTAAACTTGGAATGTTTGCTGCATAAATGGAAATGTATCACTTTTATTTGAAACATTTTCCAGAAAAAAAATATTTTAGGAGGAGTATTGGCGGTCTGTCAGTTAATTAAACATTTAAATTTGTACAAGCTTTGTTAGTTTTGACAAAGAGCGCTCTACATAAGCCGTTCAGGTATACAAGAGTGCAATCCCCACCATTAGTTGTATGGCCAGCCCAATTAAACATTGTAACGTTGCAATTTGCTCGTCAAATTATATTAATTGAGTGTTGCGCATCAGATTTTTTTGTTGCTACATTGCAGCAAAAAATAATGCATATTATCAAAATTATTAAAAAAATATATGTCCTCCGTTGCTTGTACCAAACTTAATTATGTATAAAAATGGAACTTGAAACGCGAAAAATTAATTTAATTACATTTCCCGTTAACTTTTGCCGATATAATCTTAATTATTATTTCTTTTTTAAATTAAGTAAAAAAAAAAAAAAAAAAAAAAAAAGTTAATTTGTTAACATTTTTATTTTTAATAGATCTTGATAATTTTAGTGTAAAAGCGATCGCAGTTATAAACGGTCCTGTTGTAAATGAAAAAGATGAAGTGTAGCACTAAGTTTTACAGTTGTTCCATTTTATTTTCTTTCATTAATAAATTAATATGAAAATATCTTTATAAAAACTGATTATTACGCAAATAAGCAAACCATCAAACCTGTAGGTAGTTTTTTTTTTTTTAAATTAATTATCCAGGTTTTGAAATATTACATAAAGATAGTCCAGCAAATATGCTTTGGTAATCTGGGTCAGATATTGGTAATCCGTTACTATGGTGACGCTGCAAGGCTAAGCATTTAATTTTTCCAATATAAAGTCCATGCTCTTTCTAGGCTTGGGAAGCACGTGCTTCAATCACATCACCAAATAACCTACTTAAAGAATTGACTGAGTCACTGGTTACCATTCGGCAATATCTCCGAAATGAAAATAATAAAATATATGAAGAAGGAAAATCATGTTTATTGACCGGCAGCTTATTTCTGCCTTACAATATTACAATATAATGCAATATGCATGGTTACAATTTTTTTTTTTTATTCATTATAATTAGCTGTTTGTGATAAATACTCGTATGTCTTGTAGCAGTTTTGGTTGCAGTCTTCGTTGTCCTGTTGTCAGTCCAAGTCAGTGATCCGTCCCAGCTTCTGTATTGGGTAAAAATGTTGTCTAAAAATGTTTGTGTTGTCTTGTCCATAAATTCTTTCAAGAATGGTAATAGTAGCTCTCTATGGAGCTGTTTATTCCGTATGGACCACGGTGCTCCCAGGGCGATTTGCAGGACTTTGTTTTGGAAGATCTGTAGTTTGTTTAGAGCAGTCTTGTTAGCTCCTATCCATACAGGATAGGCGTACGTTAGTAGCGGTCGAAGTATAGAGAGGTGTAGAGAAGTCTAGAGTATTGTGGTCTCAGTGGTGTACGGCTGTTTATGAGTGGATAGAGATGTCTGAGAGTTTGATAAGCTTGCCGCAGCTTTAGAGTTATATGGAGGAGTCCACGTAAGTCACGTGTCCAGGTGTAGGCCAAGGTGCTTTAAGGGTTCGTCCGTTTTCTTCCACTGTATGTCATGCTGTCGATCCGGTCAGTAATGGCTTGCATCTGGCGAAAGGTAAACATTTTTGTCTGTGTTAATGTCCAATTTCCATTTGTAAAACCAGTCTGTTATTTTATCTAGAGAAGATTGCAGATTGTTTATTACAATGGAGAGGTCGTGATGTCTAGAATTGAAATATATATATATATATTATATTTTTATAAAATACTATTTGAAAACATTTCTTGATAGAGAGATCGTAAACAGTAAGGATGACAGCATTATTGGTTTTTAGGATATGACTTACCTGTACGTGACGTACGTGTAACCAGCGCTACCTGTCAGTCACACCAGAAGAACTTATAACGGCAGAGTTTAAAGTTATGCCAAATACGCAGACCTCTAATACTCCCACTAAAATCAATTTTTTTCAAAAACATGTGCTTCAAATAAAAGTGATACGTTTCTAGCTGTGCAGCAAGCATTCCAAGTTTAAGGGAAATCATTGTAACCTTTTTCGAGAAAATACTCGAATAGCTTATTCTGTAAAATCGTACTTCCGGTTAACCAGTGTTTTCGTCAAATTGGCATTCTATCAATGCTTCTAATATGTTATTATAAGTGCTAAAAACCATATATTATTTGAAGTGTATTTTAGAGGAAAGCAAAACGCTACTGTCCCCCCCCCAGAACTCCCAAAAAAATCATTTTTCCCGAGAAAATGTTTCAAATAAAAATGATAGGTATTTATATGTGTACGTTGTATACGAAGTTTAAAGGAAATCATTGGAACCGTTTTCAAGAAAATCACAAAAAACTAAAAAGAAAAAGTAGACAGTAAGTTATATTTCCGGTTGACGGATTTTACCCAAAATCTACGTGTGTAATGCCAGTGATAGTACCTAAATGGATCACCAAGTTTGAGCTTCCTGCAACTTTTCATTTTTGAGATGTTCTCAAAGATCATTTGCTACAATTCACTTAAAGATCATTTGCTAAAAAAGTTTTCTTCGTACACAGGAGACTTCGAAATGCATTTCCGGTGAAATCTCAATCCCAAAAGTCTGGCACGATCGCATTAGTTTTCTTTTTCTCGATTAAAAATACCATTTTTATAACACGAGTCAGCTGTTAATGTTATATATACCTACACTCTTACAAAGTAAAGTAAATAAGTGAATTCAAACAATGAAATATTGATTATAATTTTTACTTTCTCTAACTGCTGTAAGACGAAGTTTTGTCAAATTTTCGAAATCAAGATTTTACCGAATATATCCGTCTTTAAGGGCCCCCAAGCCAAAAAAAGTAGTTT
>JAAEAF010000966.1:0-26028 GCA_011037195.1 Triatoma infestans
TATCCGAACAATTTACAAAATCTGTAATATAATTGCCGATTTTCTTATTAACACCCTGACTTGTTATTTTGACAAATAAACTTATTGCATATTTTAACTGTTGCGTTAGAAGTTAACCAAGTTAAACAGTTCTTACCAACTGTTTTATCGCTATCCACAAATTACATTACACTCGTTCTTATACTCTCCTTGGTAGCAAAAGTTAAAGTTATTGGTTAAATAACTACCCATTTCTGTTTTTATTAAATATTCCAGCAAAGTCCTATGTTATATCCAAATCCATTAGATAGTAATCTTCCTCTTTTAGTCGTTTTAAATAATTCTTGCAATTTTTCCAGCTGATTCTCCAATTTTACATCTGACAACTCGACTTTGTATGGTATATACATACTGGGTTGTTATTTTTTTCAACCTTCCTTCTAAACAATTAGGTTTTTTCCATCTCCATAGCAGTCTTCCAAAGCACATATTTTAACAAGCATTATATTGTTGCAAAACGGGTCTGTATCTTCCATAGAGCTGAGAAACACTTAACACTTTGTGAGGGCCCATGTTGTCTCTGCCGACGAATAAGGACTGGTCGACCATTTTCGGCTCTGTAGTTCGGCTGTCCTCGGGGTGTTTTGTGTAATAGGTTTAGGTTTACACGTAGACAAAATTAGGCAAAGGTTTGGTTTTGGTAAGGTACGCAAAATAAAGATTTAGCCGCAACCGAAAAATGTACATTCCCAGTTTACCAGTCTTGTAATTGTTTACCAGTCCCCTGTAAAATGTACAGGGATTGTACATTTTTCGGTTGCGGCTAAATCATTATTTTGCGTACCTTACCAAAAAATAAAAATAACAACCCAGTATGTATACCATACAAAGTCGAGTTGTCAGATGTAAAATTGGAGAATCAGCTGAAAAAATTGCAAGAATTATGTAAACCGACTAAAAGAGGAAGATTACTACCTAATGGATTTGGATATAATACAGGACTTTGCTGGAATATTTAATAAAACAGAAATGGGTAGTTATTTAACCAATAACTTTAACTTTTGCTACCAAGGAGAGTATAAGAACGAGTGTAATGTAATTTGTGGATAGCGATAAAACAGTTGTGTAAGAACTGTTTAACTTGGTTAACTTCTATCGCAACAGTTAAAATATGCAATAAGTTTATGTGTCAAAATAACAAGTCAGGGTGTTAATAAGAAAATCGGCAATTATATTACAGATTTTGTAAATTGTTCGGATACAAGATTAAAAGAAACATTTTCGTCTACTTCTACCAAAGAACATGGTATTACAAGACTAGAAGCTACAATTTATAACTACTGTATTGGAAAATTATTACAAAGCAACCGACGAGATGTACAACCCTCTGGAAGACTGTTTATCCCTATTGGAAAGTAGTAAACGTTATTTCCGTCAAGCTCCAATGTATTCTGTTTCTTTTGCAAAAGATGTGGACAAGGCTAACAGACACTTTACAGAACAGTTGTTGCCTTGTATTTAATAATTTGTTACAGTATGTATATTGGGCGAATAAGAACACACGAAAGTTGACTGGTATACAGTTAAACCTACCGGAAAATACCAAGAACAGAGAAAAAAAAAAAATGATAAATTATGTTGTTTCGACATTTCGTTTTAACTCTCTACCAATTAATTATATATTATATTGTAGAAGATTGTGTAAACAAAGATATTGTACAGATTGCGCAAAAATGTTACATTAAAAACGTTGGGGAAACGTATTTCCCAAAAACTGGAACACTTTTTTCTACCATACCAGGAAGTGTAGATATCGAAAAGACAGGATTGGTCTCTACCAATAATGTAATTTTTTTTCATGGCTTAACGGAAGAGAGCTAACATAACCAACACGCTATTGCGATATACAGTAAAAGAAATAGAATTCCCACCTCTAATGTATGTACCATCTGCAAAGAAACGAAACTTACTTGTGCAAAAACGTTACATTAAATGCGTATTTCTCAAAACACTGGAACACTGTTTTATACCATACCATAGATATCGAAAAGACAGGATTGGTACCATGTCTTAAGGAAGAGAGCTGGTAGGCTATTGCCATATACAGTAAAAGAAATAGAACTCCCATGTATGGGTAAAGAAACGACACTTAGAACTAGGTGGATTTAAAAAGAAGGAAGATAGACTATATACAGAAAAACTACAGAAAGAGGAATACATGCAACTGGTGGAAAACGAGTTGACAGAATTTAAAAATATTAAACCACATTGCAAAACTTTGGACACAACTGGTGTTTACCGTAAACAACAAAAGAACTTTTATATATGCAGAAAAAGAAGAGTGCAAGAACTAGAAGGGTACCACAAAAACAAAACAAAAAAAATAGTGCCTATTCTAATAAAGAAAATGGTTACATTATAATACCGAAAAATGGGTTGGATATAATTTCCTCACCTACCGAGAGAAACCATTTTTAACATTTACTGGTGTAACAAGTTACAATGGACACTCGTTTGCCAAAATAGAGAAGATGGAATTTTGCACAGGAAAAATATACAAGGTACCGCTTTCAACACAACAGGAGAACGATAAAGAAGTAAGAGGTCGTGTTAAAGTTTCTGAGTGCAACCGGTTAGAAGCAGTAATTTTGGTAGGCCTTAAACTAGTTCCTTATAGAAATAGACATTGCTGGTTAGTAAGAGAAATGCAAGACTTAGCTTTAGATTTTGACTATAAATTTTGACAATTTAGATAAGTTAAAACATACTCTGCCAGTAGTCATAAAAAGATTTGTGTTGTGTGTGTGTGTGTGTGTAAATTATGTATATTATTACCAAGATTATAGTATAAGGTATGGATTTTGTAATTAAACAAAATATTATGTTTGTGTTATTTATAATAGAAGCGTACACATCTATGTATTATGAGAGAAAAATAATAGAGAAAACGGTGATCAATTTTTACTTTTAATGGTTGCAATTATTTCCTTTCTTTTGTATTGCAAAAATAGAGAAACATGTATTTTTTTTTATTTCAGTCAATTATTCACTTAACAGCGTGTAGTGTGCGCGCGCGCGTATGTGTGTGTGTGCCAGGGCTCGTAAGAAGGTGTAGGAATGCGATCTGACTAAGCAAAAATACTTCTGTGTTATAATTTCCGTCTAATAAAAACAAGTTAAAACATTAAACAGAACTAATAATGATTTTCCTTTTTTTTGGGAATATTTTGACTAATTTCTTCCAAATGACTATAGAATATATTTATATTTCTAATCGGTACCAATTACAAGTTTGGGGACCAGACACTTGTATGTTTGCAGTATTTTTTGTTTGTTTGTTTTAAACAGCTTTAACTATTAGACGTTAGACAACAGCTACAAACAGAAGATTTTTGAATTTTTGTATATAACGCAATCCTATACTATGCAAACATTGGTTTAACTTGCTCCAATATTCTTCGATTAAAAAGTAACATATTTTTTAGTGCATAATATCAGTATGCCTGTTTTAACAATTTAAGACAGTAGAACAAGTTGTAGGGATACATGTTTAGAAAGGTTGAGGAAAGAACTTGGAAATTACTAGCAAAACTGTTATTGCAATCCACAATAATTGCCAAGCGATAACTTAAGACTTTTTTTAGGGCAATATACTGTATTATATTCTGTGTATATCTGTGTTGTTCTTGGACTAATAGACGTTAGTGTTGGTAGAAATGTCTAAATTCCAAACAGAAGATTTCGAATTTGGACATAATGCAATCATTTCCCATTTCCTATACTATGCAAACATTGGTTTAACTTGTTCCAATATTCTTCGATTAAAAAGTAACATATTGTTTAGGGCATAATTTCCTATGCCTGTTTAAGAATGTAAGACAGTAGAACAAGTTGTTTACATGTTTAAAAAGGTTGAGGAAAGCTGAGTCCAATCCACAATAATTACCATGCGATAACTTAAGACTGTTTTTAGTGCTATATATGTTATATTCTATTGTATATCTGTGTTTTTCTTGGTTGTTCTTGGTCTAATAGACGTTAGACAATGGGTACAAAACAAAGATTTTGAACTTGGATATAATTTCCCCAGATTAGAAACTTATTTCTTAGTTGTTACATGTTTAGAAAGGTTGAGGAAAGAACTTGGAAATTACTAGCAAAACTGTTATTGCAATCCACAATAATTGCCATGCGATAACCTAAGAATGTTTTAGTGCAATATATGTTTATATTCTATTGTATATCTGTGTTTTTCTCGGACTAATAGACATTAGACAATGGCTACAAAACAGAAGATTTCGAACTCGGATATAATTTCCCCAGATTAGAAACTTATTTCTTAGTTGTTACATGTTTAGAAAGGTTGAGGAAAGAACTTGGAAATTACTAGCAAAACTGTTATTGCAATCCACAATAATTGCCATGCGATAACTTACGAATGTTTTAGTGCAATATATGTTTATATTCTAATGTATATCTGTGTGTTTTTCTTGGACTAATAGACATTAGACAATGGCTACAAAACAGAAGATTTCGAATTTGGATATAATTTCCCCAGATTAGAAACTTATAATGGTTTAACTTGTTCCAATATTCTTTTATTAAAAAGTAACATGTTTTTTAGCGCATAATATCCTATGCCTGTTTAAGAATGTAAGATTGCAGAAGAAGTTGTTACATATTTAGAAAGGTTGAGGAAAGAACTTGGAAATTACTAGAAAAACTGTTATTCCAATTCACAATACGATAACTTACGAATGTTTTAGTGCAATATATTCTTTTGTATATCTTTGTTTTCTTGGTTATTCGACAGATTTAATTGTAGTCCAACTTTGCTTTGTGCAGTGATTTTACATTTTGACCTGACCAAAGACATTTAACACAATGCATTCTCTACTATCTAATCATTCGTCATTTGCACATCCATAACTCTAGGAGCGAATATCAATCTGTTACTCACTAAGTAAGTTACTTCTATCTAGGTATGGTATAAATCCCATTAATTTATTAAATTCTCTATGGGAATTATATATGTAAATTGAATACTTATTAGATTACAAAAATATAGAATCATTCATTTACCAGTTAAATTGGAAACTGATCACTATTTTGGGGGAGTTAAGTACGTAAATTGAGTGCTTCTTAGATTGCAAAAATGTAGGGGAATTTTGTACCTAAATTGAGATAAAAAGACTACTGGTTCCACTAAGTTTTCCTTTCTTTAAGTAATTTGTTTAATTGTACAAACAATTAATTCGATAGAAGATTTTTTTTTTTTTTTTGGAATTACATTATCTGTGTAGGATCAGATTTCCACTGTGGTGGAATTAGACTTACTCCTGTAAAAAGACTACAGAAAAATGCTACTGTAGTAAGATATTACTGCGAAACTCCGCAAACTATCTCTAGAGAGAAATTACTTTTGCTCAAATAAGAAGTGTTTAAACATCATGTATAACATATAAATTCCAGTTAAATTACTAGTTTTAATAAATGCGTATATACCGCAATTCTTGCTTTTATTTCTTACATGTTAAGCTCTAAGATCGCACTTTCGACTTTTACAATTTTAACTGCAAACTTACAGTAGTTATCTCTAGAGAAAATTACTTTTGCTCTAATAAAAGTGTTTAAAAATATATACGTTCCATTTAAATTACTAGTTTTAATATGTACGCATAAATCGCTATTCTTACTTTTATTTCTTACATGTCAATTTGTAAGACAGGCACTTTCTACATTTCCAACCGAAAACTTACATCTCTTCTTTGCAAGAATTGACGGAACTATGTGGGTAAATTGAGTACGTTTTAGATTAGAAAAGTGATTAAATATGTGGAATTTGATATGTAAATTGAGATACAACAGTTATTAAATCTCTGGTTAAACACTAGCTTTTTTTTTTTTTCCTTTCTTTAATTGCATAAACAATTAGTTCGACAAAACATATTATTAACTATTTCGTCGTACAGTGCGTTAGATAACAGATCCAACGACTTTAAGCAGTACCAAAAAGAAAACGATATATTAGATTCTATAAATATAGTTGATCGATAAACAAAACAAAAAATTATCTTAAAAAGGAAAGTGGAGATTTAACTCATAGTGGAGTCCTTTGTAATTAAGTGTTAATCGGTCATCGACAGAGACAACATGGGCTCGCACAAAGTGTTACGTGTTTCTCAGCTCTATGGAAGAAAAGTAAAACCTACTAACGAACGATTTGGACTGTGGTTATTATTAGAAAACTTGGACAACTTAATTACAAATGATTGTATATTGTGTATGTGTTTAAAAAAAAAAAAAAAATAAGGACTGTTCGGTTATTATCGGCTCTGTAGTTCGGCTGTCCTCGGTGTGTTTTGTATAATAGGCTAAATAGATTTCTCTCAAAGAAGGAAAATGGAAATTAAATTGTAATTGCTTACCAAAAACCTTACACAGGTCATAAATCAATATACTGTATTAAATGGCCAATATACTTGATCGATAAAAATAGATAAGTATGGTGTATAAGAAGGAACCATAGATTAAGTTTTAGTTTATTGTTTACCAAAAAAAAAAAAACTCATCTGTTTACCAAAAAAAACGAAGTATCTGTCTAGTGATTAAATATGCGGAATTTGGTATGTAAATTGAGATACACCAGTTATTAAATCACTAGCTTTTTTTCCTTTCTTTAATTGCATAAACAATTAGTTCGATAAAACATATTATTAACTATTTCGTCGATAACAGGTCCAACAACTTTAAACTGTGCCAAAAAAAAAAAAATAACCGATATATTGGATTCTATAAATATATAATGATCGATAAAAAAAAAGAAAAGAAAGGAAAATGGAGATTAACTTGTAAATTGCTTACCAAAAACCTTACACAGGTAAGTGACTCATAAATCATGTATACTGTATTAAATGTCAATATACTTGATCGATAAAAGTAGATAAGAAGGAACCATAGATTAAGTTTTAGTTTATTGTTTACCAAAAAACTTACATAAGTATCCGTCTAAAAAAAAAAAAAAATAAGTAAATATATTATATTGCAAACATTGTGCACACATAGAGGTTAATAAACTTTTGTACGAATGGAAAAATACAGGTTAATGAACCCTGGCCTGGGGTACGTGGGGCAGAGCCTCTCTTTAAGTCTCTGTGTATATATTTTATATATCTATAGAGAGAGAGAGTGAGAGAGAGAGAAAGAAAGTATATGAGAGAGATGAGGGAGAAGTATGTGGGGGTGAGGTATAAGGATCTAAAGAAAACTACTATTGCCAAGTTACCACTATAGCTGAGTGGTGTAAGTGATGGACTTGGATGACGAAGGTTGTGAGATCGCTTTTGCTGACCTCAGCAAAAAAAAAAATTAATTTTTATTATTTCTTCGCCTACAGGAAAAGGGGAGGGGTGGGGGGAAAGTTGGGAATAGGTTGGGGAGGGGAGGGGGTCATTTGGTGGGGAGGGGTAATGTGACTGGGGTAGAGGTGGGAGGGGGGACGGCCGCCATCTTGTGCAAAAAAAGTGGCCTAGAACCCGTCAATCTTATCTACTTACTAGTAGTTTACCTATAATGGGTAACATTATTTTTCTCAATGGAACGAAAAAAATGTCGAATAATTTTTAACCTTTCAAATCTTCTACCCAATCAACTTAACAGTAGTTTATTATTTATAGAAAAATAAATATGCTTAAATAAAATAAAAATATAAATAATTGACGTTGGCGTTCATTGATCCCAATCTGAAGGTCAGATTGGAGTTGTTTAATTTGATGAAAGTATAATTTATTTTTTATTTTTGTATTATTTTTTCCCAAACAAATTAGTTGTAGTTGAAACTCGTAATTATAACTAGTAGCTGAGAAAAGTAGTGGCAATTACAATTTTTATTAGTTTCTCATGTAAAGTCCCATCTTTTGTAAACTTTTTAACAAAGCATTTAGTTTCGCTAAATAATCTATAATGTGCGGCAATAGTCATAATTGCCAAAGCCAAATAAAGGTAATATAGTAGTCAGTTTATAACTAATTACAGCTATTATAGCTACTATAGCCACTACTTTTATTAGCATTAGTTGGAAAAATAATAAAACTGAAAACCTACAATTTGAAGTTTCTCTGAAACTAGTTTCTAGCAAAAGTGATGATTCATCAAATGTAATGAATAACTGGAGAAAAAAAAAACCTGTTCAATAAAAACTCTCTTCCATCAATCAAATTTCTTCAAACACGACATTTTATCAACATATTGAATTGTAATTATTATTATAAAAATGATACAATTTGTATAATAAACTAAATAGCACTTTAATGGAAAACATACACCCCAACGCCCACAAAAGCTCTTTTAAATGAATTTTCTTGGAGAAATGTTTCAAATAAAAGTTGTAGCTATTTAAAAGTTTAGTTATTCTTTAGTTGACGAAAATTGTTGGAGCTGTTTTTGAGAGAAACGCTGAAAACCCAAAAAATACTGTTCAATAAATACGAATATATCCGTATTCATATGGACTTTTTCATGGGTCACTGTAGACTCAGCACACACCTGACGAAGTTAGCCAAATAGAATCTGTAGAGAGCTGGTGGAAACTCCAATACATCTCCTCAACGACTGTTACATTATCATCCAAAAAACAATAGCCTGGGTTGTTACCAAGGGGGGGATATTCTCCATAGAACACTCCAAGATTCTGGGATTCATAAGGGGATCTCAACTTGGTGGGGGTGCTATAGATGACCAAGCTCACATAGGGGGCCAAAGTGGGCCCGGCCCAATAGATAACTAAATTGGTCGCCGGCACGCACAACCCCCAAAAACAAAACAAAAAAATCTGGTGTGAAACACTCACACAACTTTCTCTTACTCCAGTTCTCAAAATTATAATTGACAAATTTTATAGTTTATGTACCGTTGAAAGCTGAAAAAAACTATCCAGTATAAAGGCACTTCTCTGGTTTACTAATTTTCATGAATTTCGGAATTTTGGCAATTTATTTATTTCTAATTAATTTTGTTTGGATGATAGAATTGTATAATCAACTATGATAGCACATTAGAGTAAAACAACATAACCACCCACCTCCTCCAAAAATTCCCTTCAACGAATTTTACCAGAGAATAGTTTTAAATAAAAGTTGAAGATCATTGTATGTGTAGTTTATATAGGAAGTTCCAAGAAAATCGTCGGAGCCATTTTTGAGAAAATCGCGAAAAAGTAAAAAAATCATTTAGTAAAGTGGTAAAGTAAACAAACTTCCGGTTATCCGATTTTTTTTAAACTCGGAATTTCAACAACATATTTAATTCTAATTAACATTATTTAGATAATAGAATTGTTTAATAAATTGAAATAGCACTTTAGATGAAAACGTAACCCCATACCCGCCCCCATAACTGCCCTTAAATGAATTTTCCCAGAGAAACATTGCATTTAAAAGTTGTAGCACATTGTATGCGTAGTTGATATACCAAGTTTAAAGAAAATCGTCGGAGTCATTTTCGAGAAAAACGTAAAAAAGTAAAAAAAAAACAACAAGTAAAGTGGTACTTCCGGTAAAGAGGAATTTTGACAGATGACCCACTGTTAGATGCCATGGTGATACCTAAACGGAATATCATGTTTCAACTTTCTATAGTTTTTCGTTTTTGAGCTAAGCTGTTCACACACACACACACACAGACCATTTGCTAAAAACCACTTTTTTGGACTCAGGGGACCTCAAAACGGATATTTCCGGTGAAAACTCGACATCGAAAATTTGATAAGATTATTAGGAGTAAGAGAAAGTAAAAAAAAAAATTCGGATCCCATGGTGATATCTAAAAAATATCAAGTTTGAACTTTCTGCTTTTGTTTTAGCTTTTGAGCTATTCTGTACACATTCACACACACACACACACACGCACAAAGCATTTTCTAAAAACCACTTTTTTTTGGGAACAGAACATGTATTTCCGGTGAATACTATATTCGAAACTAGTATTCGAAAATTTGTCACGATTACAATACTTCCTATTACTAAGGATTAAGAGAAAGTAATAAGAATTTAACCACACAATTCGTAGAAATATGTAAAATATATATACAATACGTAAATTGTGGTAAACATTCTAAATGATCAGTCAGGCATTTTGTTTTATTCACAGAATAAGCTAGTGAAATCTTTCTAGGAACTATAAATAATTCCAAAGACCGACATTGTTTTTTGAATGGATATAATTTTCTATGAAATTAAACATATGCTGAAGAGAATGATTATATTTTAACTTAACAATGCAATTTAATCCTGGGGAATACCGTTGACCGTAGTGGCAAAATTTTAGTGGTTGTTGTACATGCGGATGACGTCAATACATGTAAAATATTGTAATTCTGATAATAGATGAAAGTAGACACTGGTCCTAGATGGAATGAAAACATTATATGATTGAATTTTATTACTCATGTTAAAAACTTTGAGAACCATGAAACTGATCATGACAGAAAAATTTCCCATTATTATTATGCTTTTGTGTATCAGTAAGAAATGAACTTATACATTAGTCGCAATCAAGTAAGAGTTAAATTATATTCTTTGAATATTAACATGAAAATATGGAATTTTTATTTCCGCTATGGAGATTACACAACCTGACGAATTGATTTTATTTTCTCTTACCGCTGTAAGAGCTGAGTACTGCTATTACATTTTTAAAATTGATTTTCGTAGGAAATAAATGCTTGATGTTCACTGACACTCTAAAACTTAAAGAAATAAATAAATCCATCCCTTTGTTCATTAAAATGTTTTTACAAAACAGCAAAATTTCGAGTAAGAATGGGAACAACATATTCGAGCATACATACTTAGCAAAATGTTCTCCTCCAATGTAGTATTTAAAATTGTTCTTCTTTTTAAAAATCATTGTAGATATGACTTAACATGTCGTTACATGCCAAAACTAAGAATTGAAATCAATAATTATTTATATTTTTGTAAAAAAAATCATTTCACGGCTTAGAATCTATTTTTATTTTCTCTTACTCCTAAATAAGAGGAAGTATTGTAATCGTGTCAAATTTTCGATATCGAGTTTTCACCGGAAATGTCCGTTTTGAGGTCTCCTGAGTCCAAAAAAGGGGTTTTTAGCAAATGGTGTGTGTGTGTGTGTGTGTATGTGAGTATGTTTCTGAGTGTATCTGTGTATGTGAAAAGCATAGCTCAAAAACGAAAAACCGTAGAAAGTTGAAATTTGAGATTCCGTTTAGGTATCACCATGGCATCTGACAGTCGATCATCTGTCAAAATTTCTCAACCGAAAGTATCACTTTACTTGTTGTTTTTTTTTTTTTACTTTTCTGCGTTTTTCTCAAAAATGGCTCTGACGATTTTCTTCAAACATGGTATATCAACTACACATACAAAAGTACTACAAGTTTCATTTGTAACATTTCTCCGGGTAAATGCATTTACGGACAGTTATGGGGAGAGGTGGGGTTAGGTTTTCATCTAAAGTGCGATTTCAGTTTATTATACAATTCTATCATCTAAATAATGTTAATTAAAATTGAATATGTTGTAAAAATTCTGAGTTTCAAATAAATCGGATAATCGGAAGTGCGCTTACATTCCCACTTTACTACATGTTTTTTACTTCACTTTCTCGCGATTTTCACAAAAATGTCTCCAAAAATTTCCTCGAAACTTCATATATAAACTACACATATAAAGATCTACAACTTTTGTTTAAAACATTTCTCTAGGAAAATTCATTTAAGAGCACTTTTGGAGGAGGGTTGGAGTTATGTTTTTCTCTAAAGTGCTATCACAGTTGATTATACAATTCTATCATCCAAACACAATTAATTGAAAATAAATAGATGGCCAAAATTCCGAGTTTCAAGTAAATTAGTAAACCGGAAGTGCGCTTTTAATGAACATTTTTTTTTTCAGTTTTCGACGAATTTCATTAAATTTGGTTGTGTGAGTGTTTCACTCCAGAATTTTTGTATTTATATTAAGATAGGACTTGAATTTTTTATTCAAACTATCAGAAAGTCACACTATGAAGGTTATTATTTTTTTTTTTTTAATTGTTTCTGGGGAGGGACCAGCTCTATGCTATCCAAAGTCCTTCTGGGTCTATATAACTACCCCAAAGTTTGGAGCCTTCTCAGTGCGCTGTAAATGGCTCCTAGGAAGAAAAATCTAAGGCAGCAGCTGGACTCGAACCCAGGACCTCCGCGTTGCTAGTCAAGCGCGCTACCACTGAGCTAATCCCTTTCCTACTATGAGGGTTATATTTGAGAAAAAATAAAACTATCACAAAATAACGTTTATTACATGAGTGGAAAGTTTTTTCTTTCAGAAATAAAACTCAATTTTTGTTTATTGACAAAGTAACGAAATTATTAACTGTCTCAGTAATTTTACACACGGCAATTTTTAAATACTGTGTACAATGATATAAACATGTTGAGATTTTCTATTTGTTACGTTTTTTCCTAATTTTTCAGTGAAAAAGAAAAAAATTAAAAAGTGTTGGAAATATTGAAAAGTTAGATTAATAAATACTCTTATATCTGTACCAATCTTTATATTTTTATAATTTATTAACATGTGGATATAAAAATAAAAATTTAATTAAATAAATTCAAATTAATAGTTTTTGATGAATTTATAAATTCAAATTCCCATGTTTTCTTTTCCATGGGTAAAAAATTAAACAACATCCTTTCGTGTCTCTAAAAATAAAAATACCTATTATTGAAAAATACATAATTAATTAACTAAAAAAAAAAAGAAAAAAAAGAATTTAATTTCTAAACAGTAACCTGCTCTAAATGTGTAGACAACACTTAATCAACAATGTGTAGTGTAACGGAGGTCATTCAATCTGAATTTTATTGAATACGAATTTATCTACTGTTTGTTTACAATCGCTTACTAGGAAAAGTCCAGTCGTAAAACATACTGATTACTAGGCAAGATTTTTATTCTTTAGCGGCGTTTACACGATCAATAATATTGACAATACTTTAGAGTATTGACAATAATATTGATCGTGTAAAGTAAAAAAAATGTATTGATGGTCGGTATTGACAAGAGTATTGATGAAATTCAGATTTTCTATCAATACTGAGAATTGGAGGGGATATCGACAATATTATTGGTCAGTTCAATAGTTTTATCGAACGTTGCAACTAACCTGTACAAAACAAAAGCGATACTATTATAATAGGTTAAAGAATTCTATGTAATGAACATCTCCTATAATATATTAAAGTTGACTGGCCCAATTAATTTAAAATTTCCATTTTAAGAAAACATTTCAGTTTGAACTCTGACAATTGCACTATTAGAAAAATCGTATGAGTGTTTCGCAGTTAATTTAATTTTTTGTTTCAAAAAGGGTTTTTATATGCCATGCTGTTTAATATAGAGAGAAAATAGGCTTCTAACTTTCCTTCCGAATGGTAGGCATATTAAATCACTACATGTCTACATGAAAAGTCAATCAAACAATTTTCCTTGTTTATGCCTGATTTTGGTGGAATGTTAGATAAAGATTAGTATTTTGCCTTCTAAGGTGTTAATAAAAAATAAATGTATCTAAAACATGCAACACAAAATTACCAGAATTATATTATATTTTATTAAATATATCATTAGGATAAATGTTTATTTTCGATGTTTTATAAAGGAATTAATTAAGAGTGAACGATAATGGAAGTAATTTAAATAAGAAACATTAGAGCTGTCCCCCTTGAGTTTTCTATACAATATTAATAAAGTGAGCAGCAGGGTAAAGAGCTAACTATAACCATGGGCCAAAATAATAGCTACGCAAGCTTTAGAACGATTATTCATTTTTTAAAGGTTAAAAAAAAAAAAACTGATGAGTATAAACACGTAAATACACTCTCCTAGTGGCAGAAATAGTAAGTAGTATTGACAATAATATTGATCGTGTAAAGTAATGAAATATTGATAGTGGTTAGTATGAGTATTGATGGAAATATTGTCAATACTGGTATTGACAATAATATTGATCGTGTAAACGCCGCTTCAGAGAGATAAATAATAAAAAAAATCACAGGTCAATTAATTTTTATCGGAGATATTTTCCATGATACCCTGCTACTTTTTGTAGTCATCAACCGGTTTAGGGCGTTCGCACATCATCAGGATGTTTTTGTTAAACAGTGAAATAACATAGACTTGAACAGAACAAATACTAGTTGATAGACCGGTGGAAGACCAAAAAAAAGAAGCAGGCTATCACGGAAAATATCTCTGATGCTTTCCAGCTCTGCGGAAACAACCACAATTAATTTTTATTGTTATATAAAAAAATAGTATACATTTTTAAGAATATCGATAAAAAAATAACTCTCATTTATCAACTTAGTAGTGTTCAAAATTTAACTTAAAATTCGTGAGTAGTTAAAGTGGGCTTACTAATGCGAATTAATTTTTAATTTTTAAAAATAACTCTTATATTCAATCCCTGTCCAATAACAGTGAAGTCTATCTTATTCACAGATGATTTTACAATATAACTCAAACAAACCACTGTATGTTTCGACTTGTATTGGACAACCTAACCCTGAAAAATGGGCTTAAGTTTTTAGCATAAGAAAGTAAGTGAGTCGACTTTTTTCTCAGCTAAGGCGACACCAACCAGTCTCCCATGGTTCATATTAATGGAATGTGGCCGGAAGTACAGCAAATTCCACAAAGGTTTCTGTGGAATGTGCTCATGTACAAGATTTAAGAGACCAAAACCGAAAATTGCTGAATTTATAAAAGATATTATCCGGTACTGATCGAGGTTGCTCCGTACATTCATCTGCTAGGGAAACAATTCTTAAACAACTTGATGCCATACATAATCAAGGAATAGATTGTCAATTGGAGCGTTTATATTTAACTATCAAAGACGAGGCAAGTGAACCTCCATTATTTTACAGGCGTCGACAATTAAACTCCTAGCTCTCTATGTAGTATTGACTAGCAAAGTAGCAAGTCCATGTTGCAAAATAATAGCTGCTTTTTGTTTGAGCAACGATACAATGAAGCCCGGCCATTCGGGTTAAGATATAAAGATTTATACTGACAATATAACCTTTCTGTTCCAACAATGTTCCCACTTCAGCAACATGTAATAGGCACCCTGGTTGTCCCCTCCTATAGTAACAGATTCATCCCAACTTAAAATATCCAAAGAATTCAACTCCAACGACTATTTATAATGTTTTTTAGAACTTTTAAATAATATTATAAAAACCGAGGTATGTAGTTTTTACGAAGGGTTAAAAAAATTCACAAGGTTGTGTGGCTACAGTTGTTATCTGTGTCAGGACCTACAAGTTTAGTTTATCAACTATCAGTAGTGTCTACCAAGTAGAAGTATGTGATTTACATGACATTGGCTTTGAGAGGGATATAGCAATATGTTCAGACTCAATCAGCTCCCTTCTATTCCTTAGTGTCCCGTGTCCACACAAAAATGACATCATTTTTGACTTCATTTTGTTTTCTTTTTTTAAGTTGTTACTTTGTTTAGTTGACTATTGCTGTTTTATATAAAGGTAGTTATTATTATAATTTTTTTATTTATTTGTTACATTGTTTTAAGTTAACTATAATGAATAATTTAATTGTATGGAAATAATATATTGGAAGGAAGAAGGGTATAATAACCAAAAGGGTTATACCTCCCTAGCCCCCTCAAAATACAACGTAACATTAACTTTCTTCTCATAAAATCACAAGAAGCAACGAAAAACTGGAATACAGCATACACAGAAATACCCGCCATTATTGATAATGTTCGGTCGGCTCCCTTTGAGGGATTAACTCTGCCTCGATATTTTAACTTGGTAATTTTCCCACGCCTGCCTCTCTTACGCGCCTACTCCGCCCGTGCGTGCGTACGCGTTAATCCGCTTGCCTTTAAAATAATTTCATCGCCCGCATATTTCCCACGCCTTCCCACCCCTTTTTTACCTCCCTCTTCGGTGGTGGGATGGCGGCGCCTTTTATCTCTCCTGTTCGCGCCTAACGTTTACTTCCCCACACTCCAGAACCCTTCCTTTCTATAAAACCTTTTTCACTGTTCGTCCAGCTCTCGCCTGTGCAACGTGAACTTCCGCTTCTTTCTAAGCAGTTAGTCGTGAGTGTAAAATTCGCCTTATATTGATTCGCCGTATTCGCGCCTTTCGATAACGAATTAATATTCGTTATCTTCTTGAGATACAAGTCGCGTCTTTCCTCGCCATCCTCTGGAGAATCATTCACCTTCCGCGCCTGGGCTCTTCTAACACCATCAGCCGTTATCAACAACAGCGTCATCAGCTTCCACGGAGCACTCTCACTCCCTTCCTTTCACCTGAGATCCTTTCTTTCCCACACACACACACGCCCACACAAATACACGTACACGCCACAGCTTCCTCGACCGTTCACCTATCGTCGCAGCTTCGCCGCTTGCGCATTCAGCTTCACCACTCTCCAGGTAAGTCGCAGCTTCTTCCTTTGCATCTCATTTTTGATTTATTTTATTTATTTTATTTTTTTTGTATTTCACTTCTTGGCGTACGTTCGCCCCCGCTCCTTGGGTGTCTGCCGCGCAGACAGATAATATTACACAGTTTCAAACATACTACACAACATAAACTAGCTGCAAAAAAACACCAATATACAGATGTTTATTTGAATATTTATTATTCCCATAATTCGGGTACAACTGATGCAGATGAATAAATCAAACTAACTATTAGTTATTATATACAATAAGGCAAATAACTAAATAATTATAAACTTATAACCTTCCCACATATATAAAACCAACAACTGTGACTGTAACAGAAACATTAAATTGATATGAACTCTCTACACTAACATGGTGAATTTGGTCTGACGATGGATGAAAATCCAAAACCGGTCAGGAAAACTATAAATATGCATGCTAAGACGGATAAAATACCAGAAACTAAATAATTATCTCATAATAACCATGTAAATTAAATATTCCATAACTTTATATTTGTAAAGAACCAAAAATACAATACCTTTTAAAACCTGAAAACAACATGTGGTCTTATTAGTCAGTTATAAAGGAAAATCCCATCCATAATACACACTTAGGTCATAAACAAAACATTTCTCAAAGCAGTGGGTAAACTGATTTTGCTCTGTGCAGGTCTATATGAGACATCATGATGATTTTTGCGTACGCCCAAAACCGATCGATAAATCACAAAATGAAGCAGGTTAAGGCTGCTACAAAATTTTTGTAAACCTTCCATTTTTAGGTCAGTGCATCTGTATGATTTGAAAAAAATAGGTGTTTTTAATTAGCCACCTTCCATCAGAAACGCTAGCCCATTATGTTCAGTGAGAAAACAAGGATACTTAGTGGTAAAAAAACTACAAAAAAAAAAAAACCTGCTCGATTGGTTAATAACAAATCTTTTTGAGGTCAACATCTCTGCAGTGTTCTTGAATCTTTTAACATTTCTTTTTTTTGTATTATGATATAAATAATCCATTATGCAACTAACTTGGTATGACCGACCTTGACTTTAGTTACAGGAAGAAATCTTGACTTTAATACAAACAAAACCTAGATTTTAAAGATATTATACATTCTGATTGCAATGCAGTAATTTTAAATTTTATTTAAAAAATAAAAAATCAAAAAAGATTAGATAATATTTAAAAACCAAAAATGAAAAGAAAAAAATCTCGTAACATGTTTTACTAAAAATCTGATACGAAACAGCAATTAAAAGAAATATAACAGATAAAATGATTTTTTTTTTAATAGTTACGCTTTATGTTTGCCTAAGGGGTATCTGTTGCATATACAGTTACTTGGGGAGTAGCGACCCCACGGGTTACCACCGCTCAGTACTCAATGCACTTCATCATAGCAAGTACACAATACACAATACAAGTAGTGGATAAAAGGCACGTTCTAGAACAACCGCCATGAAGCAATATGGCGGCCGTCTAGAATTTGCTCAAAGAATTATTTTTTAATTATAAAAATAAATTTTAAATTATCTGCTGCCGGATTTGAACCGAGAACTTTGCGTACAGAAGTCAGGTGTGTTATCCACTACACCACAGAGACCTTGTTGATATACCATGTAAAAATGTAGCTGATATATAAATGAATGCACGTGTGTGTGTGTTTAGCTGCCGCGCCGGTTGACCTTGAACGATCGCCTTTCTCCCCTTCCGGCCGGGGGAAGGGGGTATTTAGTTCTATAACAAATTACATCAAGCAAAGCTATTGATTGTAAAGTTATATTACTAATTTTCCTCCTGCTCCTCCTCTTCTGGAAATAATTTGTTCAAGTCACAATGAATTTTGTAAGATAAAAAACCTACTATAACACACATACACGTATCTGGACCATCTTCAGTATCAGGATAAGACCATACACAATTATCATAATGCCCCCCCTTAACAGGTCTTGTATGAAAAGTTCTAGAATAGTCCTCCAATCGATTCAAGTTACTATATAAATCTATATAAGTATTCGCTAAATCTGTATCAGATAAAGCAATTTTCGGAAATGTAGCCATAAACTTTTTATATTTGTCACTAAGTTTAATATCATTTAATTCAACTGCCATTGTATATACTAAATAATTATTAAAATGATCGTCTGATTTTATAATATAACGCTCAGTTACTGATGAGGTTTGAAAGTACAAGGAATGGCCGATTACTGGAAACGAATTTCATTAAGTAAGGAATATATAGAGTTTTGTTTAACATTTCCTTCTGTTACATTGGATGATTTGGATTTAGTGCTCGAATATGTTACTCTTTTAAATGATTTAAAAGAGTTAGAATAGTATTCTAAGACACATAGTGCAAAATCAAACAATCACCACTATATTAATTGTATATGGTCAAATCCTAAAGGTCCTGATACTTGCATATGTTGTGTAATATGTGCGTTAGCTTACCGCGTTCAAAAACGATTGTACAGTTTATATGTTAAAAAAGTGGGGGCGAGGCCTCAGGAAAACTTGGGCTGTTTAGATGTAGTCAGTTCACATCAAGATGCAGAGTGAAACAGGTTTACAACTCATTACCAGCTATCCGTTAAACAGCAGCAAATCGAAGAATTTAATAACTGGTTTGACAGATGATGGTAAACCAATCGTGGCATTGAAAGCAGGCAAAAAAGGGATCATATATTTGGACATCGAAGACTGGCGCACAATACAGAATAATAGTAATATATTTAACAATTTCTTTAAAAAGAATAGCGAATATTCTTTAGATGAAATATCAATGCATAATGCAATAATATTTTTTGAGAAATTTACCCGCAAAAGTATTAGAATTCGGGAGCGACCAACATGGCTGGAAAATCTACTGAATTATCAACCTCCAACGGTTACTTTAATAAAAAATGAATATTTTAAATTAGAAAGTTTGAATCCAGTTATTAACAAACAGTTGAATTACTTGGAAAAACTTTGTACACCAATTGTATCAAAATTTTATACTGAAAATGTAGAAAAAATCAATAAAATATAATTTTTCAAAAAATGTATTTATTTTATTCACATTTTAAGCTATAAAAAATAACTATATTAGCAAATCCTTTTTATTTATCCACGATGGGGTTTGAAACCCTAACCACTTTACATAAAGTTTATTATTTTTACGTTTCAATATTTTCTCTACAAGATACACATTTTTTAAATCAGTTCTTTGTAATTCAGGTTTGTAGAAGGCTCCTCGAATTGGTTGTCCATTAAGATCTTCTAATAAGTAAGTATATGGGATTGTCTTCTGAACACTTTTGATTTTAAATAATTCTGTACTCCAATTTGGCGTATACCCTTTAGTAAATACAGTTCTACTCTTTGAAATACGTACATAATCTCCTTCATTAAAATGCGGTCTATCTTTACGTTTAGATTTAGAAGAGTAAACTTCAGCTAATAAGGATGGTGCATTCTCAGCATTTACTTCAGATGGTTTCATTCCAATAGTACGGTGTACTTTGTTGTTATAGATACTTATCAGTTCAGCCAGGTGCTTGGTATAATTATAGTTTCCATTTAGGCTAAACATTCGATACATCATAGATTTGAATGTTCTGTTGAATCGTTCTATGATAGAGCTTTTAATTTTGCTAAAGGTACTATAATGGTTGATGTTGTATTTCTGCATTAACTTTTTAAAAATAGCATTATAAAACTCTTTACCATTGTCTGTTTGAATATTATGAGGTCCCCGTCCACTTGAGTTTATGATCTTCTGCATTGCTTTAGTAACATCTTGAGCACTTTTTAATTTTACTGGTTCAACCCAGGCAAACTTTGAAAAACAATCAATCACTGCCAGAATGTATTTATTACCATTATTTTGACGAGTGTAAGGAATCATTTCAATTAGATCGGCTTGCCATAAATCATCTATTCCTTTCAGCAGAGTGCGTCTTCGAGGATAATGCACGCGAGCTGGTTTGTGCAGTTCATTTACTACAGCTTCCTTCATTGACATGTTGTTTTCTGTTCTGATCTGTTACTAGGTTGTGCTTAAAACTTCTTTAAGAACTTCTACAGTCAAAGGAATGTTTGGTCGAAGTAAATTTAATCTATTTCTTACAACTTTAAATATATTCTGCACGTAAGTATTCGTAGTCTCGATTCTAGCCGAATCATAAGTTTCTAAAAGATAATTTTTGGTAACAAATTCTTTATCTAAATGTGGCTTTGTGACTAAGTCCATTTGCTTTATATAATCTTCCAACTTTGTTTGTGTAATAATTCCCTTTTTATCGACTAAGTCAGCTATATATTTCACAAGATATTTCATATTAACTGCCTCAGAATCACTCACTGGATCATTGATTCCGTGTAAACGTTTGTTTTCAAAGTCTATATAATCACCATCTTTGTCTTCATTTACTTCAAATAATCTCAGTTGATGTAGAGATCTTCCAAACTTATCGACAGACATATTGCTTGTTGAAAAATCAAACTACAAATAAACATTTCCTCACAAATTTTGTTAATAAATAATATCAGCCTCTCTTAGCTCTTCAATTATAGATTGCATTTCATTTTCATGACCTGTATGGCCAGCCATGGTTGATGCATGTAATAGTCGAAGTCTATCAACTAATTCATTAGGGTCATCCCAATATTCATAAATACTTTGTCCTTCCCACATACCTGAACCTGATGGAGGAAATTTTGATCTTGTTTGATATCTGGTTGGTTTTGTTGCATATAAAGTGAGTGGTGTCTTACTATAAGATGAAGAAGATGGTGGGGTGAATCTAGTTTCAGCTAAAGTGCTACTTTTCTCGGTGGAAGAAAATAAAGGAGCAATAATGTTATTGTATTTCCAACCTTTGCTAGCACTAATATTTTTCTCATAACTGAATTGTTGCTTATGAGCTTGACTTCTATTTAGAATGTCGCGATATTTTCCCAAATCGTCTTCAGTATACATGGTAGGTTTTTTTAAAAACAATAATTGAAATAAACCTGGAGTACCTACATACATTTTATTATTTACAATGATATTATTACCATCAATAGATGCTTGAGCATTTCCAATTACCATTCCACCTGTAGGCAATATTCTAATACCATATCTGTCATCCATATCCTTAGTGTCAGAATTCGTAACTTTAAGTAAATATGGTTTAAATAAAGGACCTATACCTTCATACTCTTCCATGCTTTTTTGTAATTCATCTTTGTCAAACTGTTTTATCCGTTGTAAAGGAGTAATCTCTTCTTCTTCTTCTTCTTCACTTTTAATTGATTCCTGTTCATTTCCTTCTTCATCCTCAAAAGTTTCCCCTTTTTCTCGTTTGATAGGAATAAATTTTTTTCTCTGAATAGGAGTTGAAGTATGCGCCAATGTTTCCGTTGAAGTTGAAACATCTTTTTTCAAGGGAGATATCTTAATTTTTTTAACTCTTGGCTGTTTACTTTGATCAACTAATTCCTGCAGGGGTTTGGTGATGGGCTTCAAATTTCTTTCTAGCTCCTCCTCAGATAATTGAAGTCCTCGCTTCATACTTTTAAATTTTTGGCGTAGTGTTTTAGAAGTCTTAATAAGTTGTTTTGTCACTTTGGGATCCATGATAGTAATGATAGAGTATGTACATAATAAAACTTTATATATAGATAAATGTATCTAATCCCATTCGATATTTACCATTGTTTAAATCTCTTGTTTTATCAATAGTTATAAATCCAAAAGGCTTTTCCCAACAGACATTGCACATCTGTTTAAACTTATCAAATGAAATATTTGGTGAACTTACATGATCCTTATAAACATGTTTTAAATTTAGATCATCTTGTTTGAAGAGAATAATTATGTTTGCATTATCACGAATAAGATGTTTAGGTATTCTAGCGTAACTTTGACAAAGATAGAAACAGTCAATATGTCTGTGACGACCCATGCTGAAATACTTTCTTATATTTTCCTGCTCATCCATTGAAATATCATCAAAAATAATAACAGAGTTTTCTTGAGCTTCATCAGGAGAAATAATATCTTGACTCGTATCTACTGTCCAAAAACCAATTTCTGGAACTAAATTAAAAATCTGTTTTAAGTAGATATACTTTTCTTGTTGAAGAGATCTACTGCATATATAGACATTTGTAAATTTTAATCCATTTTTATGTACAAGCAAACATATTATTAAATTAGTTTTACCAGATCCTGAACTTCCACAAATAAGTGCGCGAATATTATCTGGTAATAGCACACCATGGCGAGTATCTTTATCTTTGTCCAATAAATTATCTAGTAAGTTATAAATTGGTAATACTTCACTCTGTTTTTCAAATCGCATCGGAGAGGAGGGCGAATTATTATATAAGTACCTTTCTTAAACACTGGTTTTATCATAATGAGAAAGAAAACAGTAGGAAGAGGTCTTATAAATTCAGTGATTAATAAACTGCCTTTTGAAGCGCATATACCTGGTTATAGATTTTGTGGCCCCGGTACTAAATTACAAAAAAGATTAAAACGTGGTGATAGAGGTATCAATCCTTTGGATGAGGCTTGTAGAGAGCATGACATCGCATATTCACAGCATAAAGACATAGAATCAAGACATAAGGCGGATCTTATACTTGCAGATAAAGCTTGGCAAAGAGCACAGTCTGGTGACGCATCTTTCAGTGAGAAAGCAGCAGCTTGGGCCGTCACAAACGCTATGAAAGCTAAAGTTAAATTAGGCAGTGGTGGAAAGAGACATAGGGTAAAATCTATAAAAGATGTTATAAATGCTGCACGTGTTACATCTCCTTTATTATCAATTAGTGATGCATCAAAAAAATCTTTAAGAAAAGCTAAAAAGTATGTAGGAAAATCAAAAAAATTTAAAGTTCCACGAGTTCTACCAATTCCAAGAACTGGCGGTATTCTCCCATTTCTAGTACCACTATTTGCTGGGCTCTCAGCTATTGGGGGTTTAGCCGGTGGAGCATCAGCTATAGCTAAAGCAGTTAAAGAAACACAAGATGCTAGAGATCGTCTAGAAGAAATGAGAAGGCATAATAGAACGATGGAGTCTCAACAAATTGGACAAGGATTTTATCTTAACCCTTACAAGAAAGGATATGGTCTTTATATTAAACGAGATTGACTACTTCCTGATAGAGCACTTACAAATATAGAATTGATAGAATTTGCCAAAAATTTACCACATTTTAGAGGTGTTTACATGCGTGACAATTTGCCAAAAGTTCCTAAAATTAACGAATGCGGAATTGTCAATTTAGATTCTTTACAAAATATTGGAACTCATTGGGTTGCTTACATTAAAAAAGGTAACAAAGTTAATTATTTTGATCCTTTTGGTAACCTCAGACCACCATTAGAGTTACTGCAATATTTTAATGGATGTGATATAGAGTATAATAGAATGAGATATCAAGAATGGAATACTCCTTATTGCGGCCATTTATGTTTAGAGTTTCTATATAAAAATATACGTTAAAGAAAATCACGGCTTAGTCATGTCGTATACTTTCACATTGACTGGAACGTCCAGCGTTCTAAGTGCTGATATTTTTCCACCAATTAATTTATCTGATGGTGATTACAGTGTTGGATTACTTAGTTTTCATTCATACAACTCAATACCGAACATTATTGAAAATGTGAACAATAAATTTTATTATGGTAATCAGGTGATAAACATACCTACGGGTACGTATGAAGTTGATGCTATAGCAAATTACATTAAATTACATATGAAAGCACCAGATACAATTAAATTAAAGGGGAATTTAAATACTTTAAAAACAGAGTTAACATGTACCAAACCTGTATACTTCAATAAAGACCATTCTATTGGAGCTTTACTCGGATTTGCCAAGACAGAAAAATTAAAAGAAATGATCAAACATAGATCGGATAATATTGTTAATATTCATAGTGTGAATACAGTGGCTATTAATTGCAATATTGCCTCAGGATCGTATAGAAATGGAATACCTGGACACACTATATATGAGTTCGGGCCGGCCGTACCACCGGGTTATAAACTTACCCACGAACCATCACCAGTCATTTATTTTCCAACTAACGTTCAGTTAATAGACAACATTACTCTTACTCTAACTGATCAAAACGGCAACATAGTTGACTTTCGTAACGAAACTATTACCATTCGCTTGCATATAAAGAAAGATGGGTATTGATTTCCAAAAGTATAAAACAAATTCTATTAAAGTAAAACCATCCAGTATTCAACCGCACAGAGGATTAACACCATCAAACGTTTTCTTTTTACAACAAATAGGACTTTTGGTTAAACCACAATGGAAGATATATTAAATGTAAGTGCCGGAGTCAATTTCGAAGAAAGAATAATTGATTATGAGTATCACACTCATCAACCTTTTACAAAATCTCTGGAAAATTCTGACGAAATAGTTATAGCTGTTCAACATCAGGATATTTACACCGTTCCATCTAAAAGTTATCTTTACATTCAAGGACAACTGATTAGAGAAGGAGCTACAGCAGCAACAGCAGATCAAGATATGAGATTAGTAAGAAATGGCATATTGTTTCTGTTTGATGAAATTAAATACAAGTTAAATGGAGTTTTAGTTGATCAAGTTCGTAATCCAGGAATTGCCAACACTCTTAAAGGATATGTGTCACATAATAGCGCTAAAGTTACTGCGCTAGAGGTTGCTGGCTGGATGCCCCCTCATCAGCTAGCTAAAATAAATGATAAAGATGGAAACTTTGATGTTTGCATTCCAATGGACACTGTTATGGGCTTTTTTGAGGATTATAATAAAATGCTTTTACAAGGAAAACAAGAACTAATTCTAAACAGAAGTAGGAACGATACTAATGCAGTGATTATGGAAAAAGATGAAGAAAATGCTACAGTTAAACTTAAATCTGTACAGTGGAAGATTCCTTATGTTAGAGTTTCTGATGCACAAAAGTTGAAATTTTTAAATTTTATTAACAAAGGAAAAACTGCACTAATGCCTTTTAGATCTTGGGATCTTATAGAATATCCAACATTGCCTGCAACTAAAAAGCACACCTGGACTTTAAAAACAAGTACAAATCTTGAAAAACCACGATACGTTATAATTGGATTTCAAACTGATAAAAAGAATAATAAGAAAATGGATCCATCACTGTTTAGTAATGTGAATATTACAAATATAAAACTGCATCTAAATTCAGAAATTTACCCCTACGACGAATTAAATATTGATTTCTCAAAGAACCATTATAGTATTCTATATTACATGTATCAAAGTTTTCAACACAGTTATTATGGAAAAAGAAATGAGCCTCTTATGACTAAAGAGCATTTTAAAGATTATGCCCCAATTGTTGTAATTGATTGCTCTCACCAATCTGAAGCTATTAAATCTTCCACTGTTGACATTAGAATAGAGATGGAGGTTTCTGAAGAGTTCAAAGCCAATACTACTGCTTACGCTTTAATATTACACGATGCACTCGTAGAATATAATCCTCTTTCTGGATTAGTTAGAAGAA
>JAAEAF010000967.1:0-13493 GCA_011037195.1 Triatoma infestans
CCATATCGATTCAAACCGAACAGCGCCGTAAACTCAGGATGGAATATTTTCGTGGTCAGTTTGTAACGGTGCGTTGCATGGTGGCCAGTGAGCGCTACCACAACGAATGGAACCAGAGAAATAAATAGTGGGTACAAGGAATTGTACGATTTTGATGACAAAAACTATTCCAATCAAGTACGGAAAAGTAATAGTAGGAAGTAACGTTAAGCTTTATAATAATAAACCGCAGTTGTTTTAATTAATTTGTTTCTGTATTTAATTTCTAAATAAATAATGGTACATAGGATTTATTAACATTTTCCGTCTGTAAAACAAGATGCATTCTGACGGAAAAAAAAATTGCCTTGATGATCCATTAAATCCGAAATTAAATTACATACTCACTTTCCGTGTTTCCCTTTTTTGCAAATTTATTCACCCATTTATAACGTTTCATTTTTGGGAGTTTCCTTTGTTCAGTTTGTTGTTCCACTTCCTCGAGCAGCAAACCACTGTTGGATCTATCTTCGATGAAATAAACTAATCCACTGATTGCGTTGATCGTGATTTTGCCAGTTATACGCGGTTATATTCCGGTTATTTTTTATTTATTTATTTTATTATCGAAACTTTATTACATAACAGCTGAGTTCAGCATGGCATATTTATTGTTTGCGAGGCTTAAAGTGTAATAATAGTTATAACCGCGCGCTACGGCATTCAATTCCGAGCTGTAGTGGTGGTTCCGAAGCCGATCGTTTGGGACAAGTGCGCGCATACCGTGACATGGCTAAGCTTGAGCGATTTGTTAAATTGTTTTGGTGAATATATGTTCAAATATTTGTAGTGCTATGCAGAAAAGAGATCCTGATTAATCTCATCGCCTTACAACACTAATTAAAATTTCTGCTAATTTCCGCTGGAAATATACGCTTTGAATTCCACTAAACAAGAAAAAGTAGTTTTTGGAAACTGATCTGTATGTTTGTGAAATGTATTTGGTGTGAGGTATTGTAGTGTAGTAGATTGTGGAGTGAGCTGTTTAGTAAAGGGCTTGTGTGTATGTTCAAAGAGAAGAGAAGTAATAAGAAATAATTAAGAAAACACTGGTAGATAAAATTAAATATATTATCTTTGAAGAGATTGAAATTACTTTACATTATCACAGTTATATGCTTAATAAATCAATTGTTTATCTAGAATAAATGCTAATCTCCATCACTGGAACTGAGTTTAAGAAACCGATTCTTGAAGCAATATTCTGGTAGAATGTCTGTTTCAGACTGTTCACGTTTGAAAGCAGAATGCAGACTTTGTAAAGAATGCTCTGCTCTTACAGAACAGTTGGCCAAGTGGCATTGTGTTAGCCTAACGGATTCTTGTGCCTTTGTCACTTTAATAGCAATGACCTTAAATTATAGAACTGGCTCTTTTCACTGCACTAAGATACATTTAAAATATTGACAAAATTCTATTTTTTCAAACTATAAAATATTCTCAACTATTTTTCAAAACTATTATTTTTGCATTTCTTTCTTCCACTACATTTGTGACTGGTCAGATACAGAAAATTGAGAAAAAAGGTTCACATACTACTTAATTTTCATATTATGAGCGAAACTAACAATAAGTCTTGATATAACTGGTCAACCCCGGAAGTACCATTTTACTGAATGTATCTTTCAGTTTTTCCCATTTTCTTGAAAATGCCTCCATCATGTAGTCACCATCATGTAGATCATCTACGTTTTGTTCAGTCATCTATAAATGTTGATAGCGACTAAATATTCAGTAATAGATCCAACCTTTAAATTAAATTTTTGAGGATTCCAGTAAGTGAAAGTCGGGTGATTCTATGAGTTCGATGTCAATTCATCTAATGGAAAAACACAATCTCAGTGATTTTTTTCTTTCAATCTTTCGCGATTTTCTCGTCGGCATTTTCACTGATCATTAAATTTTCACTGAATGGTAATTTTACAGATATTTCACTGGTAAATGAAATATTTCTTTGCAAAAAAATGATTTTAAGATGTTATTAGACTAAACTTTTAACTGCCGTTACAAGTTTTGGTGAGCTGACTGTCAATCAGGTGTTGTTAAATATATCTGTAATGGTAACGCAAAGATAATGCAACCACAGCAGAGAGAAAAGAGGCCCTCTCTGGTTAACAGAGACTACTCTCTGACTTAGGCAGGCTAGAGTGGGAGAACCTGTGTATATAAGCCAGTGAGAATCTATCTAGATCTATCTATCAGATTCAAACATACATTGCATCGTGTCATATCTCTACTCCCACCTTTTATTCTATCAGTTTCATAATAAAGTCCAGTGCAGTTAGTGTAAACTTATAGCTACATTATAACAGTGACTGGCTTATGTTACAGGTTCTCCCACTCTAGCCTGCCTAATTTAGAGAGTAGTCTCTGTTAACCAGAGCGGGCCTCTCTTCTCTCTGCTGTGGTTGCATTATCTTCGTGGTACCATTACATGCCATAAAAACTCATAGCTATAATCCTCACTTTCTATTTTTATATTAATGCTACACCAACAAAACGATTAGTAAAAATTCCTAGTTTGAAAAAAAATTGTCCATTACAATAATTGGAGTAAGAGAAAGTCATATCAGAGGCTTCACATCAGATTTTCACTTTTACTTACTCTCCTAGAAGAGGAAGTATTGCGATCGTATACAATTTCCGGTTTTTACCGGAAATACATGTTTTGAGGTCCCTTGAGTACAAAAAATTTTTTTAGCGAATATTCTTAATCGTGTGTATGTGTGGATGTGTGAACAAATAAAACAAATAATTGCTGGAAACTTAAACTTGTTAATCCGTTTAGGTATCACAATGGAATCCGACAATAACTAGTTATTTTCTTCGATAATGGCTCCAACGATTTTCTTTAAAGTTCATATACTATCTACACACATAAAGTACCAATCACTTTTATATGAAACTGTATTGGTTTAGTGGCTAGCGCACTCGCCTTTGGTGCAAGAAATCAGAGTTCGATTCCCCTGAAAGCTAAAATGGTGTTGATGACTCAGTATCATGAGAAAATAGTTGACGGTGGGCGCTCTATATGAGTCCTTTCAAGGTATACAGTTTAACACCTACCACTTTTTTTTTTTTTTTGCTGGCCAGTCCAACTAAATATTGTAAACTTTACAATAATTTTAAATAAAATTTGTTAATTCAATTGTATTAATTGAAGTAAGAGGAAGGCTGCGAATGTATCACACCAGATTTTTTTTTTTTTGTGTGTAGATAGTATATGAACTTTACTACACACAAAGTGTAGCAAAGTAATTACTTCTAAAGGCCATTGTGTTATTTGAAAGGTGCACAACATCTAAGGTCCTTCGCACCTGTTAACTCTGATGGACACTATACTGATTATGTTAAACTACTAGTTACCTATCGAAGAAAACCTAACGACAACGACCTAACATATAAATAAATCGGACCTATATTGTTTCTATACTACTTGGGGTGGAGTACTTGATATTCCTCGCACCCCTCACGGATCATATCCTAAAGTAAAAACTAATATGTACATTTACTCTAATTTACACTTACCATTACGCATTCATACAGACAAACATACCAATAAATACTTACTTACTTAAATGCGCTCATACTAATAAATACTCCCAAGCAAATAAATACATACACGCATTAAAAATGGACAATCATACAACACACATACGCACTAAACTGAATTTCGGGTGGAGTACTCAATATTCCTCGCACCCTAAACAGAGACTAAACCTAAACTAACATATTTATACTATTTACACTACATTCTTTCGTACCATTCATACCTTGCCGGGGTGCCAATCCCGACATAGACCCACCCCTCCAGAAGACAGTGGCTCCCAATTATGTACATTTAAAGTACAGGAAAGGCGTCCTGTAGAGAAGAAGTCTGCCACCCCTATCCCGACATTGGCCCCCCGCACTCATTCATACAACCATTCTCACAGCCTAAGTCTAAATCTAACATGAATTAATCCTACTTATAGACCTAAACAAAAGAGAAACCTATATACATCGATTTAAACGAGTCTAATATAAATTTTTAGCATAGTGTCCATTAAATTAAATGCAATAAATTAATTTCTTGTAGAAATTGCAGCGCTTTTTGTACATTATTTTCATTGTCACTTAGAATTTCCTTAATGTTATTTTCTAAGTTCACTCTCCGTTTTGCTTCACTGTACATCGTGCATTCAGTGAATATATGGAGGACTGTTAGTGGAGCATCGCAGTTTTCGCACATTGGCGGTGATTCTTTTCTAAAGATATGTCCGTGGGTCAGCAACGTATGGCCAATCCTCAGCCTGGCCAGTACGACTTCCTCACGACGAGATGTTCTACATGATGTAACCCATTTTTCGGGTTTATTTTTTACAGTTCTTAATTTATTTGTTAGAGGTATTGCCTCCCATCATTCATGCTCTGTGACATCACTTTTTTCTTTAAATAATTTTTCCAGTCACTGCTTAAAACCTCTTCATACTTATTACTTCTAAAGGCTGCGCTCTTGGCCGCTTTGTCAGCAGCTTCATTCCCTTTTATACCAATATGCCCAGGGACCCATAAGAAAATAATTTTCTTTGAATTTTGTGTGCCAGTATGTAAAGATTTATGTATAGACTGGATCAGAGTATTATCTGTGTCTAATTTAGATATAGCCTCAAGAGAGCTTCTTGAATCGGTACATATAATGTAGTTTCTTTCTTCATTATTTGCTATATATTCAAATGCCTTACTTATCGCAAATATTTCTGCAGTGAAAACACTTGCTATATTACTTAACGAGAAACCATGAACAGCATTATCTATTACAAAGGCTGATCCCACATTCGTGCTGATTTTGGAGCCGTCTGTAAATATTTGCTTGAAGCCTTTATATTTATTTTTAGTTCTCTCTAGGAACGTACTTCTATATATACAATGCGGAGTATCACTTTTAGAAGGGGCCAAGGAGTCTTCTCTTTTTTAATGTGGGAAGCTCCAGGGTGAATAGAAGGCTTCACCTCCGAGCGCAGCATTAAGTTATACTGCACCCTTCTCGAGGTGGCTCCGTTTAAAACCAAACTCGGCGGCTCTAGACCTGGGCGTCGATAAAAGTCCCCGGCGGAACTTGGGTGTACCCGCTGGTCATCTGAGGTGGTGCCCCCAGGGGCAGCTTCAGAGACACACCCCCCCCCTAAAACAGGGTGTTATGCGTACCGTGCCCATGTAGGTTTGCAGCCAGGGGGTAATACAGGCTGTAGTATAACGGTGCCTTCCTGAAACCGGGCCGCATCAGGGAGTAATGAATGGCCTTGCTGTATCATGCGGGGCTCTGATGCAGTCGACCGATGAGAAACCCTAGCTGCACGTGGGAATCCATGAAGAAAAACAAAAAGATCAAATCTGGAATTAGGCGGGTAGCTACCGCCACTTTACAACCTGCGGCCCAAGCCACAAAGGAGCACGCTCCCAGTGGAATGGGCATGCGGGGCATGTCTCGCATTAGCGAGGCGAGTACTTCTCGCCAAGCTGAGCAAGTCCAAGCAAGTAAGCGGGTGGACACCGCGATTGTAATAATGGAACCCCAGGTATCTAAGGAGCAAGCTCCTGGTGGGGGTGAAGCAGGCAATAGGCCTACTACTAGCGGTGGCGAGGAGGCTCCCGCTCATCCTCCTGGTGCGGCAGGGAAAGAGGAGGCACCGGGTTGGAAAAGGAGCGGGAGGAAGAGGATGTTACCGCTACCGCCCCCAGAGCAACCGGGGGCGATAGATGACCCTCTGAGGAGAGGCCTCAGTGGTGCAGGCGTTCGGTGGTATCTCCGCGCGCTTTCTGGGGCATGACCCCCCCAGGAAGCAAGAGCGGAGGCCGAGAAGCACAGAGCACAGCGGGTGGGCAGTAGCCCACCTCAGCGTGCTCATGGTAAGCGGGAGAAATACATAACACCTCCCGAAAGGAAAGATATTAAAAGAAGAAGGGTGGTACCTTCTGTTAGCATGAATCCCGGGGTTCCCTCGGGGGCGAACTCAAGCCTTCGCCAACCTGGCACCAGCTGTGCCGGTGCAGTACAGGCGGTGAGAGTTGGTGTGATCCCTCGAGGTTTCCCGGGTGTGATACTCAGTGCTGAGGAGTTATCAGCATTGGAGGATGCTATTGTGGAGGAAATAGCCCTTGAATGGGAGCATAAGCTCCAATTTTAGGGCATACATTTTCGTCCAGGGATGCTGTGGCTAGACTGCTTTGACCAGCACACGGCGGACTGGCTGCAGAGCAGGGTATCAACCCTGAGTTCTTGGACGGGAGTGGAGTTGATGGCGTGCTCGGGAGAGGATTTCCCGAAGATGCACACCATCACTACCTTCTTTCCAAGGAGTGCGGAGAAGGGCATCAAGAAGGTCTTGGCCTTGGTGGATGCCCAGAACGTGGGAGTAAACACGAAGATCTGGAAGATCCTCGTGTGTAAAGAGGAGAATGGAGGCCTCTTGATGACCGCCGCGATCGACGATCAGTTGTTTGAGGCGGTCAGGAGGGGAGGAGGAACCATCCGATTTCGGTTTGGGAAGCTCCCCATTAGAGGCTGGAAGAAGCTGGAGGGTGAAGGGGATGATAAGGAGCAGCAAGCTCCTTTGTCCTCTACTCCAGCAGAGGAGCCGCCGAGGGAGAGTTCATCCCCGGGGCTCGAGTACGATTCTCAGCGACGGGAGAGCCTGGGAGACATGGGAGCAATGGATCTCTCAGCCCTCCGGGCAAGCCTCTCGGTCGAGGAGGAGGAGAAGCTCCTGGGGGAGGAGGGGGGTGCTCCCCCCACCCACCCATGAGCAAGTACCCTTCGGGAATGAGTACCGGGGTAGCCCAGGTGAACCTACACCATGCAAAGGGGGCATCGGCCACCATTGCGAGGTTGTTCGCCAAAAGGCTACTTAGCCTGGTGCTGATTCAGGAGCCGTGGACAGTCAAAGGACGGATTTGTGGACTGTCAGGTAAGTACAGTAAGGTAGTATGGGATGCTAAAAGTGAAAATCCTAGGGCCTGCATCCTGATGAGAAATAATATTAATTACACATGTTTTTCAGAATTTACGACGCGGGATCTGGTATTCATTTTGGCCCACTTGAATTATGGAGGTAACAACCGCGCCGTTGTGATAGCATCCAGTTACTTCGCTGGGGACAGGGATGTACCGCCGGCGGAGGTTCAGAGGTTGGTAGAATACTGCCGGGAGCGGAAGCTGCCTTTCCTCATTGGATGCGATGCGAACGCCCACAACAGAGTGTGGGGGAGCAGAAGTAACAACAGAAGAGGTGAGTACCTTTTAGAGTTTATCCTCCAATATAACCTAGATATTTTTAACGTCGGGGCGTCACCTACGTTCGTAACTAGGGCTAGGCAGGAGGTTCTGGATATTACCTTTGGTAGTCCTAGCATCGGGCAGTTTGTCGGGAGGTAGGAAGTCTCGGATGAGCCTTCCCTTTCAGATCATCGAATTATTACATTCAGTCTGGAGGGGTTTGGCGATGGGGGTGCAGAGTGGAGAATCCCCAGACGTACGAATTGGGAGGAATTTGTTACCAATTTGAGCTGCGCTCTAAATCGTACCGGCACTGCGAGGGCGCCGCAGTGTCGTTTGGAGCTGGAGCACAGGGTAGAGGAACTGAATGAGGCGCTGGTAGGCGCCTTTGAAGACAATTGCCCCGTGAGTAGACTCCGGTGCTGTAGGGACGTCCCCTGGTGGAGCAGAGAGCTGTCAAATCTAAGATCCAAAGTGCGCAAGCTCTTCAATAGGGCCAAGCGCACTGGGGATTGGCAGAGCTACACGCGGGCGCTTACTACCTACAACAAGGAGATTAGAAAAGCTAAAAGAACTAGTTACAGGAAATTCTGTGAGGACATCAGCTCCGCACCCGTGGCAGCCAGATTGCATAGGGCAATGGCCAAACACGGTGTTGGAGCATTGATGTCACTCAAAAGACCTGATGGCAGCTATACGCAGGATGGGGAGCAACGTGCTCTTCTCCTGCTGGAGACCCATTTTCCGGGGAGTCTGCCACCAGAGGATGGTACTGACACGATAGGGCCCAGCAGACCGGTAAGGGATGACTGGGAGGTGGCCAGAACCATCTGCACGTCACTAAGAATAGAATGGGCAATAAATAAGTTTCAGCCCTTCAAGTCGCCTGGTGTGGATGAGGTTTTCCCGGCCCTCCTACAAAAGGGCCTAAGGGAGGTTCTTCCACACTTGGTTAAGATCTTTCGGAGCAGTTTGGCACTCGGGTATATACCGAGGCCGTGGAGAAGGGCTAGGGTGGTCTTTATCCCCAAGGTTGGGAAAAGGGATGCCACCTTGCCCAAATCCTTCAGGCCTATCTGCCTTACGTCTTTTCTTTTAAAGACTATGGAGAAGGCCGTGGATAATTATATCAGGACAGGTGTTCTGGAGAGGGTGCCCTTGCACCCCTGTCAGCACGCATATCGAGCGGGAAGGGCGACGGATACCGCTCTATATCGGCTGACAGATGTAATCCAGAGGAACCTAGATGTTAAGGAAACGGCCATCTGTGCCTTTTTGGACATAGAAGGCGCGTTTGACAATACTTCCCATGAGGCGGTTGGCAGAGCCCTTGTTAGAAGGGGGGTGGATGGAACAACCGCCAGGTGGATGATGGAAATGTTGTCTACAAGAACGGTAGAAACTGTGGTGGGCTCACGGACCATCCGCTCCCGCACTACTCGTGGCTGTCCGCAAGGGGGGGTTTTGTCACCACTAATGTGGAGCCTGGTGGTGGATGAGCTCCTCTACAAACTGACGGACGTCGGCATTGCCTGTCAGGGATATGCTGACGACGTCGTCATTATTGCTAGAGGAAAGTTTGAAGAAACCCTATGTGACATAATACAGAGGGGTCTAGATATCACTAGTGGGTGGTGTGTCTCAGTGGGGTTGAAGGCTAATCCAACGAAAACCACTGTGATACCCTTCATTAGGAAAAGAACACTCCCACGCCTGAAAAATATCCGGCTAGCCGGAGAAGAAGGGTGGGAAAAGGAAGTTAAATACCTAGGGGTGACTTTTGATAGTAAACTCCTATGGAAGAAACACATTGAATCAACTCTTAATAAGGCCACTGGCGCCCTCATGATATGTAGGAGGATGGCGGGCAAATCCTGGGGATGCCCCCCGAGAATCCTTCGGTGGATGTACACCATGATGGTGAGACCAGTTATCACCTATGGCGCGGTGGCTTGGTTTGGAAAGACCAAAGAAGTATCGGTCAGGAGAACTCTTGACAAGGTACAGCGGCTCGCATGCTTGTGCATGACGGGGGCTATGAGGACTTGCCCCACCGCCGGGATGGAGGTTATCCTCAATCTGTCACCTTTGCACCTAGTGGTGGAAAGGGCGGCGAAGGGGGCCCTTTTTAGGATCTCTAGGGGTGGTGCAGGAGGGGAGGGATGGCTGGGGGTTAGAGAGTTGGTATTCTCACCTTTGGGCTCCCTCATCTGGCACCTCCCTAGGGATGGTATGGTTAAGAAGTATAGCTTCACAAAAAATTTTTCGTCGAAGCTGGGCACCAAAAGTGAGTGGAGCGAAGGATCCGCTCTGTTGGGCATTAAGGAACATGCCATAAAATGGTATACTGATGGGTCGAAGACCCTCGAGGGGACTGGGGCACGGGGTGGTTGGTCCAAGGATCAAGCACTCGGAACCATGGGTAAATTTCCCAGCATCTTTCAGGCGGAGATATACGCTATTGGAAGATGCGTTCAATTTAACCTCGATAGGGGATATAGGAATCGGGAGATTGTAATCCTTTCCGATAGCCAAGCAGCCATTAGAGCTCTGGGTGCACCAGTTATTAACTCTAAAATGGTTTGGGAATGCCTAGATAAACTAAACGATCTGGGCAGTAGGAACAAAGTCGCACTTTGGTGGGTGCCGGGGCATGTTGGCATTGAAGGGAATGAGACGGCCGACGCCCTGGCCAAGATAGGCGCTATGACAACACTTTTGGGGCCGGAACCTTTTTGTGGGATTAGCGATCAGTGTCTGTTAGAGGAACTTAAGAAGGAGGAGGAGACGAAGAGATCTCAACTCTGGTACTCCCTCCCCGGTTTGCGGCAGGCCAAGATCTGCTTGGGAAATTATAACCAACGGAGGTCGGAGGCCTGCATTGGATTGAGTAAGAACAAGCTCCGCGTACTTACGGGTTTCCTCACGGGGCATTGCCGACTTAGAGGACACTTGGCGAAGCTGGGCTTGGAAAGTGACAGCTCATGCAGATTCTGTGGGGAGTTGGAGGAAACTCCAATACATCTCCTAACAGACTGCGAGGCTGCCACTCAGAGAAGATTCAGGAACCTGGGTAGCTACCAGGTGGAGGAGGGGGATATACCCTCTCTAGAGCCCGTCAGGGTATTAGGATTCCTCAGGGACCTTAACCTGATGGAGATATTGTAGAACGCATGTTCAATTGGGCATCCGTTCGGGTGCTATGGGCAAGCCTGTGGCACCCAGGGGGCATAGCACAATAGACCTGCTCAGGGTCGCAGTGCGTTGGCCCCCGTAAAAAAAAAAAAAAAAAAAAAAAAAAAAAAAAAAAAAAAAAAAAAAAAAAAAAAAAAAAAAAAAAAAAAAAAAAAAAAAAAAAATCACTTTTAGCATATTTACCAAGGGTGAAATCTATAATGGGGCTATTTAGTATCCATGGTTCAATCCTGGGTGTTATAAGGCTTATTAAGGACGGAAAGGCAATATCATTTTGGGAGCAGAAAGTTTGGAAACGTATCCCCAACGGTTTTGTACCAGAATAAGTATTGTAATATTCTAGACTGCCAGATGTAAAAAGAATTTTGTGGGCTATGTGATTTACCAACGGCATTATTCTGGCCGCGTAATTACACATCAGCATATTTCTCCTTACTCTTAGAGAAGGTTCTCCACTTTCTGCAAATAAACTAGGTATAGGACTTGTTCTTAAAGCCCCTACTGACATACGGATTCCTTCATTATGGATAGGATTCAGTATTTGCAACACAGATTCCCTGGCCGAACCGTAAATAATGCTTCCGTAATCCAACCTCGCGCGGATAAAAGCTTTATAAAAGTTAATTAGATTATGGCGATCAGCTCCCCAAGAAGCCCTTTTAATACTTTTATTGCATTGAGTTTCCTAATGCACCTCTGTTTTAAATCCTGTAGGTGCGGACGCCAACTTAATTTTGAATCGACAATAATTCCCAAGTATCTCACTTTGTTCAAACACGGAATAATTCTGCCTTCCAATCTAAGTTTTACTGCTGGCTGTTCTCTTCTAAATCTATGGAAATGCGAACATGTGCTTTTGTTTGGAGAGAAGCGGATACCATTCTTCTCTGCCCACCGTTCTAGATTGCCTATGACGGTCTGTAGATTCTCTTCAGCTATTGAGAGACTTGGAGAACTACTAAATATTACCAGATCGTCGGCATAGAGCATTCCTTCTACTGCTGGTTCTAAACAATTCATAATGTTATTTATTGCTATAAGAAACAGCGTAGAGCTTAATATACTGCCTTGAGGAACCCCGTTTTCTTGTGTAAAAGGGGATGACAAGAAATTTCTAATCCGTACCCTAAATGTCCTGAGTTTTAGGAAATTTTGAATAAATATTGGCAGGTTTCCCTTTAAATCCCAGTAATACATCTGTTTAAGTATGCTATGTCTCCACACCATATCGAAAGCTTTTTCTATGTCGAAAAAAACTGCTATGAGATGGTGTTTTTTTCTGTAAGCGTTTTGGATGGCATCTTCAAGTATTACTAAAGGATCCATGGTGCCGTGGTTTCGCCTGAAACCAGTTTGCCGTTTACTTAGAAGTTCATTAGATTCTAGGTACCATGTCAGTCGTCTACACACCATTCTTTCTAATGTCTTACATAGACAGCTTGCTAAAGTGATGGGACGATATGACTGGGGGTCTGTTTTATCTTTGCCTTCCTTTAAGATTGGTATGGTTATTGCGGCGGTCCAAGCTTTCGGAAATTTTTGGTTATTCCATATTTTATTGAAAAACCTCAGAATATATATTTTATTGTTGCTGGTTAGGTTTTTTAAAAATCTGTAGTGCACTTTGTCCGACCCTGGGGACGTATCTTTGGATCTGGACAAAGACGCTTCTAGTTCCCATAGCTTTAATGGCACATTATAGGAGTGGTTATGTTCTGTATCAAGGAAATCTATATTGTTTTGTTCTTCTTGCTTTTTTATGGTCAGGAGTTTCCGGCAATATCCATCTGTCCTGGAAACTTTTGCAAAAGTCTCGGCCAGTAATTCGGCTTTTTCTGCGTCATCAATTATGACGCGATCATTTATGTTTAAACCAGGTATCTGGTTATTGGATCGAAGCCCTGTGATCGTCTTCACTTTTCTCCACACTTCGGAAGTTGGAGTAGATCGTGTGATGGTTGATATAAATTCTCGCCAGGATTCTCTTCTGCTTTCCTTTATTATCCTTCTGGCTTCAGATCTTAATATTTTGTATCTAGCTAAGTTTAATTCGGAAGGCTGGTTATGAAATCGTCTCAAAGCTTTTTTCCTATTTTTAATTGCAATTCTGCAGCGTTCGTTCCACCAAGGGGCGGGACAGTTACGTAGGTGTGTATTCGTTTTAGGGATTGATGCTTCAGCGGCATCATTCAATATTTTGACTATATAGTCTAATTCTTCATCAATATTTGAAAAGTCATGTTCAATGAAATTGGCTAAAGAGGCAAATTTGTCCCAATCTGCCCGTTTGATTGACCATCTAGGGACTACAATTTCATCAATATTGTGTAATTCATGGTTTATCATTATAGGGAAATGGTCACTTCCACAGAGATCATTATGAGCTTTCCAGTCAAGAACTGGATATAGTTTTGGGGAACAAAAGGCTAGAACGATTGCTGTGAGGGTACCGTTACTACTATTGAAATGGGTGAATTCTTGTTTATTAATTAACGCAATGTTTTCTGTATTTGAATTTCTTCGAGAATTCTTCCACGATGACTCACGTGGGTGGATCCCCATTGAATGTGGTGAGCATTGAAGTCGCCTAATATAATAAAAGGAGGTGATAATGCTCGAACTAACCTTAGCAATTCATTTTTTGTTATGTTGGCTGCCGGTGGTAGGTAAGTATTACATATCGTAATTTTCGTGGGGGCATATATTGTTAAGCGAATCATCTGAATAGTATCAGTAATGCTGATAACTTTATCGCAATATACATCGTTTCTTACGAAGATTGCCACGCCACCACAAGCTCGGTTGCCTAACAAAAAGTCCCTCCGAAAGAGTTGGTATCCCGTAAGTTGAGGGACATCCGTATCCCGGAAGTTTGTCTCCTGTAGACAAATAATTTTGGGCTTATATCTACCTATCAATAGTTTAAGGTCTTCTAGATTTTTATAAAAACCACGAATATTCCACTGCAAAATCATTTTAGATTGAAATATAAATAATTTTTTAT